>VZTO01020800.1:0-13087 GCA_013400615.1 Syrrhaptes paradoxus
TTCTATGATTCTATGAAGCAAAAATCACAACCTCTTTACAAAAAAACCTTACTGTATTAAAACAAATGATAGATCATGCATGGTTAACAAATGAACAGTCAAAACAAAGGCATACAATTCATGTGTACATTTTAAGTGTCTCATTAATAAAAGCCAATATCCTTCAACAATAAGAAAAAATAATAAGAAAGAATGGAATGTGAAACTGCAGAAGGGGCACTGTATGAGAAATAGTAACTAACCAAAGCACTACTAGAGAATCTAAAAGCAGTGAAAGCATTGGACATTTAGGGCTTTTTTTTGTTTTTTGGACTGCAAATGTGAAAGTGAGAAAAGGACTACAGAAAAAAATACATAACAGTTCAGACAGTATGTTCATCAGATAAAGATCTATAACCCTTGAAAATCTTAAGGAAAAATATGCAGATATTTTCCTTAAAGTGACTCAGAAGCTGCCCTTGTCATCTGGAGAGGTTGCTGCTATTGCAGCGATGAGGATTAGCTACCACTGGAATTTGCCTTGGACAATATTGAGAACCACACATCGATCTGTGCTAGAGGCTTGAATGAGATTCTCAGATGAAAGGAGGATCTTATTTATGTCAGCAATGCCATAATAGTGTGGTTGTAACTGCTATGGACTGAGGTAGCTTACCAGCTTGTCTCCCCCTGCTATAGCTATATCAGATTTGTCTAACAAATAAACCACTTTTTCTGACAAACTTTCCATGCTTTAGATCAGCCGTGCAGTGATCTCCTCATATTTGCAAACACTAGCTGTATTTAATCATGCAAGAAAGACTAATTCCCTGCTACTCTGGGATAGTTTTATACATCTCAACTTTTGTGATGAATTATGTGCTTACTGTAACATTTTTTCATATCCTCTTTCTGAATCAGTTTGTACTTTAATGGCCACACAGACAGCTCTTTATGTACATCTTCCTTCTCAAGGAGTCTGTGGGGAGGCTTTGTAGTTCCACATCTGTTTTTACACATTCTTCTCTTTCTGTTTCTCTTTCATACTAGAAGAACATATGCATAAAAAAAAAAAAAAGGAATCCCTTTGTGTTTCTTTCTCCCTGTTCCTTCTAATCCCACTTCTCTCTTAAGATTCAGAATTGTTACCATCCAGATGATAAAACTTTGTCAATAGTGGCACTCTGGTAACTTTAAGTCGTAAGTCTCATGGATTCACTCCTTGGTCTTGCTCAGATTTTGTTAATAGATCAAATGGTCTTTTCTGCAGGAAATGGTGATGCTATGAAATGTAGAATAGAATTTACCTGAGAGGTAGTGGACTTCTGCCCTACGAACCCACCTCTGACTATGAGCACAAGTTCAGAACAGCAAGCATTCAGGCAATGTGACAGCATATTGTTATGCCACAGTTAAGGTTTCCTTACCGACATTATCCAACCCTGTCTCTACTCTCTGAAATAACTTCTAGATGAAATGTCAGTGTCATTTTGGCTTGCATTACAGGAATTTCTGTTTGCTTCCATAGCTTCAAATTATTTTGTGCTTAAATATTGTTATTTTCTAGTAAGAAAATCCCAATCATATTTATATGTGGGTGTCAGCACACAGCAGTAGTTCATGAGACTGACTTCAAATCCATTTAAACCAATGGTTACTGTAGAGCATTTTTAGTGCACAAGCTCCAACTTCGACAGTGGTTTTGTCTGTGAGAGAGATATGCCTCTCCAGATCTAATTATATCCATGAAAGGGGAAAGGTTTTCACTCAACCTTTTTCTTCAACATTTTCTGCAAGCCTTTATGGATGGCTCCCCAGATCAACATACTCCTATCTGTGGATCTAATTCTTTGCTGGATCATGCAGAAATAGTGAAGGCTCTGTTCATAGACACACACATAATTCTCCATTAAGCAGAATAGGTCTAAAAGCCAAATATTGCCACGCTTAGTTGCCTAGGATTTAGCTAGAAGGGACTTAATATTACAATACAAATCAAGGCAATGTTGGGAAAAAAAACCCAGCAGAAGCACTGATAGCCTTTTTTTTTGGTAACTTCTGCTCTATTACAATGTGTTTTCCATAACCATAGTCTTTCAGTTTTATACTAAGCATTTATTAGTAACACCATTTTTCCTGCTTCTTGCTTCTTCACAGGGCATTTAATAATGTATTTGTGTCTGTTTATCCATATAGTATCTAGGAATGTTCCTTGATGATGAAAAGTCCTTGAATTGGTAAAGCAAAGACAAAAATCTTGAATCTTGACTGAAGAGCAGTTGTGGGAAATATGCTAATATAAATAATTTCGCTCTTGGATAATGGAGAGAAAAGCATTTAGAAGAGAAGGAAACAGATTTTTTTTCCATATTGATATGAAAAGGTAAATGAATAGGTGAATATAAATGGAATATTACCTCCTATCTTTACTTGACATGATAATTTTGTCAAAACAAGGTTGCTGTGTATGTAATTTCAGTAGTGGAATCTGAAAGAATGAAAGTGAAGAATTGAAATGCAAGTTGAAAGAAACTGTGTGCCTCTTTCTCCACAGTACTCTTACGTTAATAGACTTTCACTGACTTAAACAGCTTTCCTGAGAAATTATGTACCAAGTAGAAAAGAGAAAAACCAGAATTACTGTTTCTTAGAGACACTTTTTCCTGTTCTTGCTTATAGGAATGGTGTTAAAATAATTTTGTCACTTTCATTACAGAACAATTACTTGTAGCAATTTTTTAGTAATATTAAATTGTGCAACTCTCAAAATTGTGATCCCCATTTTACATGGTCCCTTCAATGAGAACAACATAAATTATCTTTTTGTTATCAAGCTCACTCCTGCTTTGTGAATCTAGATGTTAACATTTTGAAAAGCCAGTGAAGAGGTGTGAGTATTTTGCACCATAGATAGCTTTCTAATGGTAAGATTGGGGGCCAACTATTTTTCTTTTTTAAGTGATATTGGTACAGCTTTCCTTTTTAATTGAAATATTGCTCTCTAGGATTTCTGAGAGCAAACTGTTATTGTTCTGAGCCAACAACCAGATTTAAAGTGATATGAAAGTTTAAGTGGCTAGTTAGAAAACAAAAGGGCCATTTGGGTCTTCCAAAAAACACCTGAAGGAGAAGGCCTGTGAATGGAGCATATGCTACTTGCAGGATGTTCAGGTATGTTAGTATAGCTATAGCTTACATTATGGTAATAAAACTATGGCTTGTTGGCTAGTGTAGATCTGAACTACTTCCACCTGCAGCCCCAAAATTTCACCTAACTTAATCTAGGGAAATCCAAGACCTACATGAGCACAAGCAGGATGGGGAAAGAAATCAGCTGTGAACTTATTAGTTACATTCAAAAACATTTCTCCTTCTTCTACAGAATCCCACTCACCCTACAATGCCTATAGAAGTGATTCAAGACCATTAGAAGCAGGGTTAATCCCATAGTCGAGAGAAGTTTCTCCACTGATCTCTGACAGTTTTGATTCAGCCTCTAGATTTGTTCTGGCAACAGTTTGTATGAGTTTCTTAAAGGTATCCACCATGCATATCTACAGGTTTGAAAACAGAGAAAATGTTATTAGATACTGGGTACAGGAGTTTATATCTGGATAGAAAGTGTAGAAATAATTTTCTATTTTGGATAATAATTTTTAATCTATTGATTATATGATCTAGGCCACGTAGAAGAATTTTCTCAGAGTTCATGTACCCTTGCAATCAAAGTGTTTACAAGTATTGGCACCTTTTCAACTGAAGAACAATGGCAATAGAGCAATTAGTTGATTCTATTTTTTAAAAAGTACATGTTAACACCAATAATTGAAAGTGCAGTGTGGGAACTAGAAAGTGGTGATGATCTCCTGAAATTCATATAAAAATAATGCAGAGAAAAAGAGAAGACTTCTCTCTGTCATCATTGGAAGTGAATGCTACACAGGATGGACATGGTAGTGTGACACAGACAGTTCACAGCACCCACAGCCAGTTTAGATGACTTACAAGCAGCAGGGCAGCAGGGCTGGTGGCTGTGCCTAAGATAAGGCTGATTCTGGACAGATACATGATCTGAGGCATGAGATAGTATGACCTAAGTATCACAGAGGTCACACACTGGACCTGTTTCCACAAATTAACATGCTTTGTGCATCCCTTGAATCATGATAACTCACCCTCCATATATTCATAGCTTACAGCAAGTCTGAGTTAAACAAATATCCTGTCTTAGATCTTAACTAATATTAAGTACCTATTTTTCCATGGATACTTGTTTTGTATATCCAAGTATTTTCTTGTTAAAGCAAAAACTAAAATTTATCTTCTTCAATAAAATCATATTCATGTTCATATTTATTAGATATACCACCAAGGGACTTAGAACAATAAATATGAAACAGGTGAATCTCATATACTTCCAGGGTTAACTCTATTTCTTGACACTCAGAAAATGTGTTCCTCTTTGCTTAAGCAAAGTATTTCAATCACAGGTTCTGATTTACTGGCAAAATATTTGTCCATTCGTAAGGCTGGTATGCTATTTCCTCAAAGCCTGAGAAACCTTTTCCATTGGGAAATTACAACTATTTGGGCTGGAAAACAGCTGTGAGAAAAGGGATTTTGCCAGGGGAGATCACAACACCTTAAGAAACTCCAGTAGCCTGTTGGTCTTTTTGCAGGAAATGTAAGAGCTAGCTGTTTCAAATAGCAGTCAAGAGTCAACTCTGCATAGAACAGTTCATAAAAGGTAGCCTGTAATGAAGTTTGTACTTTGTCCTCTCAGTTAAACTAATTGAACTTTGAAGTGTAATTCAGGATACGGCCAGCTGATAACAGTAACACCGTAATTTTCGGTATCAGTATAATCACTCCCAAAATAAAATCTATTGTTTATGTTGGTGTGCCAGGTAACCAAAAGAAACAGAATCCAGAAAAAATAGACAGCAGTTATGACTTGAAACTGCCAATGAGTTTTCACACTGGAAATGACAATACCTTAAGTATGATGTGACATAGCTATTCAAAATAAATTCCAAATACAAATCTGCTTTTCAATTAGAAAAGAGGGAGAATCATTGAATGGGTCTGTAATTTAATTTTGCTTTATTTTAGAAATAAAAATAAACTTTTTTCATAGTGAGAGAAATTGGAACTTAGCTTCTTACTCTAAGTTTCCACTAAAGATACAACTCCCTGAAGGGAGCTTATAAATTAACCTATAATTGGGACACTTTTATTTCCAGAGTTCTCACTGCAGTATTCCTGAAGACACTCTGGATCAATCCTTTAAAAACCACATTAGCATAAACAATGCTAATTTAATATTATATCTACTAATTAATAGACATCTGCTCAAAAGAAGTTTAACAAATGAGCTTAACAAATTCACTAATACTCCCACTGAATCTGTTCATCCATGAATCTCATAGATGAGGTGATCCAAACAACCTTGGCAGATAGCCAGTTGCCTCACCAGGCTGAAAACATTAGGAGGACAAAAGCTTGGTTGAAGTGAAGGACTTGGCAAAACAGAAGCTGCACTCAAGTTTTTACAAATATGCAAATAGAAGGCAGTGGAGAACCAGCCCTTCCATCTTAGCATGTACAAATATTGTCTCATCCGGTGTACCCAGGAATGTGGGAGAGTTCTTTGAACTTGTTAAACAAAGACACCGTCCTTCAGTCTCTCACAGACAAACATTTATGGATTTCATTGAAGCCAATAGCAGTTTTGCACCGGCTTCCAGTGTAAAACCCAGGAAGAGCGCTGGGCTGTAAACAGCCTACAGTGCTTGTTGCACAATATCAAGACATAATGTTTTTCACAACCTTCCTTTTAAACTGGCATTTCTGTTCCAGAGCTTTGTGATTCTCCAAGCAACCTGCAGAACAATGCAAAAAGGAGCATGCATTCCTTCAAGGCACTTAAGCTGTTGTTCTATTTCTTAAGACTTATGAATTAAGGTATCATGGAAACCAGCTGTGCCATGAAGACATTTAAGCTAGATATTACTGCCTGTGGTGTTTGTGCTCAAAGCACTTTAAATACTGAAATCACTGTTTTTACAGGTAAAAAATACAGGCAACATTTGGTCCAGTAGCACTTTAATTCAGCTTATTGCTCGCTCTGGATTTTCTACAGTACTACCATTATTCTTAGCTATGCATTCATTTACTTCTTAACCCTAATCTATTTGTAAGAAATTGTCAATATATACATTTTTTCTATATATTATGTCCTGAAAATTTTACACTGAATTTAAAGAGAATAAGAAGGATAACAATATGTTTCCAGGAGACTAATAATGAATTATTTTCTTATTGTCTTCTTTCTTACGGAAAAAAAAAGAGGAACAGTCCTTCTTAAAAGGCTTTGAGAAATACAAACTAAAAGCAGCAGAGTAAAAACCATTTACACAACTTAAAATGTCTGATGTTGTAGATCACAGGCCTCGGTTTAATTGCATCTGTATCTTCTATCTGTAACATTAGTGGAAATACGGAAAAATTAGCTCTGAGGTCAGATGTCTTTCAGTTTCACAGGAACTGAAAACCCTCTGGTATATTATTCAGCTGCTTGCACAGTATCTGTTTTCAAGACAATGGTGCATGAGCTAAGAGAGTAGTATGAAATAGGAAAGGAATCCTTTCCTCCCTTTTCCATAAATCATGTTTTTATAGTTCAGGAGGAATTCTAAATAAAAAAAGTAGGAAAGAAATGGTGGCAAACTTTTCTACAGATGGCACATTACATGAGGGCAATTGTAAAGTAAATAGGGATTCAGTGAGGAGACTGAGACTTTTAAGGATGTTTGCATTATTTTTTTTTCTGTTCAACTCTGTTAGATTGCTCGTCACCAGCAGCTTGCCCAGTTGTGTCTAGGAGAAAAGAAAAAGTCCTTTGAGAAGCAACGCCCTTCACTCTTCATGAATGAGGAGAAGAATCATTGTGCAATGGATTTTCTCCTCCTGGTTTCTAATTATTCTTTGTCAGAAATATCTGCTGGAAGCCCTAGGACTTCCTTGAGCACAGAGGCCCACAAGCTGCACAAACTTCAGGCTCAGTCTGTCCTTATCTCTGAAAAGGAAGCCTGTAAGTAACTGTAGGAGAAGACTGGGAATGGATCACTTGAGGTTTGCTCTGGGATCTTGCTGCTAAACACAATTTAGAAATGGGTATGCTTGTATTAAGTTCAATTAGTACTTTATGCACTATATAGTGAATATGTTTTTTTTGCCAAGGTTCAGTCTTGTATTCTTTGTATAAACTGTTGTCCTCTTTACCTGAGTGGTTGATTGGAGTGTCCAGGAAAAAGAAACTATTGTAAATCACTAAGACAATATCAGAAAACATTATTAAAGCAATTATGACTACAATATTTAAATGATTATACAGGGATTAATGATGGAATAGCTTGTAATATTCTGTTTTATTACTAACAGAATTTACCTGTACTTTCCAAAGGTAAAGCCTTTTTCAATAAAAGGACAATATTTATTATTACTATATTAGAATCATAGAATGGCCTGGGTTGAAAGGACCTTAAAGATCATCTAGTTTCAACCCCCCTGCTGTGGGCAGGGTTGTCAACCACTAGAGCAGGCAGCCCAGGGCCCCATCCAGCCTGGTCTTGAATGCCTCCAGGGATGGGGCATCAACTTCTCTGGGCAACCTGTTCCAGTGCCTCACCAACCTCTGCATGAAAAATTTCCACCTAATATCCAACCTAAATCTCCCCCCTCTTAGTTTAAAACCATTCCCCCTCATCCTGTCACTATCAACCTCTGTAAATAGTCACTCCCCCTCCAGTTTATAGGCTTCCTTCAAGTACTGTAAGGCTGCAACCTGAAGCCTTCTCTTCTCCAAGCTAAACAAGCCCAGTTCCCTCAACCTTTCATCATAGGAGAGGTGCTCCAGCCCTCTGATCATCTTTGTGGCCCTCCTCTGGACCCGTTCCAAGAGCTCCACATCTTTCTTGTGCTGGGAATCCCAGGCTTGGACACAGTATTCCAGATGGGGTCTCAGAAGAGCAGAGTGGAAGGGGAGAATCACCTCCCTCTCCCTGCTGGCCACCCCTTTTTTAATGCAGTCCNTGCACTCGATTCCCTCATCTATGTCAATGATAAAGATGTTGAAGAGCACCAGTCCCAAGACAGACCCTTGAGGGATACCACTTGTGACTGGCCTCCACCCAGACATAGAGCCATTGACCACAACCCTTTGACTGTGACCAGCCAACCAATTCTTTATCCATTGAACAGTCTATCGTTCAAATCCATACCCCTCCAATATAGAGAGAAGGATGTAGTGAGGAACCATGGCAAAGGCTTTGCACAAGTCCAGGTAAATTACATCCATCGCCCTTCCTTTGTCCACCAATGCTGTCACTCCATCATAGAAGGCCACCAGATTGGTCAGACAAGATCTGCCTTTGGTGAAGCCATGTTGGCTGTCTCGGATCACCTCTTGGTCTCGTGCGTGTCTTAAGCTCTTAGATTTATATTTAGATTATTTAAAGAAAAAAGTCAGTGACAACATTCTATTAATCTGCTGTCAGTAACAGTTTCCATATATGAATATTATTATTTGTTTCCACACTTGCTCAGAATACACTGAAGAGATGTTATTCATACTTACCTTTGACATAATCTTTTTCTGGTTAAATGTCTTTGAGGTTTTACCTTCAGTGATTCATGTACATAATACTCGATGACTAAATTCTGCTCAGTGCTTTGCTAATCACTGTCATACATTTTGTTTACTTTATTGGTTTCAATTTGTTAAAAATCTAATTGGATATAGTGTGATAGTATTATGTTCCTGGGATGGTGATATTAATTAAGCATCTTTTTTTCCACTGAGCAGTTCTCATTCCTGACAAGGTGCATTATATGAGATCACCCTTTACTTCTTGAAAGAAGCTTGAATCCTGTTATACCTGTTGAGCAGTAAGAAGATAATTTACTCCTTTAAAACATGTTTTGACAAAACACCTCTTGATAGAAGCAATATGCCTTGTGAAATCACACATAGCAAAGCCAGAGGATCCTGGCTCCCCATATGTCTTCCATATCTGTAGTATACGATGTAGACTGCAACAAATCCAGAAATATTACTTATTGTGAGGATATCTGGACTGGTTCTTTCAAAATTTAGAAAGAAACTGTGAGAAGAAACAGAAAAGGAATCCAAGTTGGAGAGGACAGAAATTACTTATTCACTACTAAGTGAAATGTTAATGAAGAAAAACTAAGGAAAAATGGTTTCTTTTCAATTTAAATTCTGTTTCTGTTGTACGATTCATGCTTATTTCACATAAGAACTGTGAAGTGAGCAATAGGGAGCCGCACTCTATAAAAAAGGGAGAAAGAGATTTGTACTTGTAATGACCTCAGGAACATCACCTGATGCATTAAAGATGTTTTTACTCAGCAAATCAGGAAATAAGAAAAGTAGAAATAATATTATAGTTACACAGTACAATAATTTGGAGATTCTGTCTGAAACTTCCACATTGTGATTGGTTCAATTGCATTCCTCCTTCTTTACATGTTAGGGTGTAAACTGAGCCAAGTTTTGCTACCGGTGCCTTTTTTTTTTGCTACGTTTCATGTGTATTCCAGACCAGGGACAACTGGAAATCATTAATGTGACTCATTCACATGGGAATAAGTTGAAGAATGGATTGGCTTCAGTTTAAGAGAAAAGGATTGGAGTCATATATATTCTTAGCAGAAAAAACAAAATGTGCTGCTTGCAACAGATTCTCCCTTGCTGGGGTGGAGAATTAAAGGCTGAGGCAAGGGACCATAGGTCCCTGCAGAACCTGGAATCACTCAGAGTGATCAAGACTGTGGCGGGGATCTTCCCACGCACTGAAGGATTTCAAATGGGTCTGGGTGGAGCTTTTCAAAACTGAAGCACAAAGGCCTTTAATTCCTACAAAATGTTCACATAAAGCTCACAGAAATGTTTCTGGGATACGAATTTTCATCAGAGTTGAGAGTGGGACAGATAAACATCAGATACAGAGGTATAATTGCATCTTTCATAAGTTTTTATTGCATTGACTTACAACTTGGCTTTGATGTAGACGGACTTACACTTCAGCTGCAGCGTTGTGGAACAAGCGATACACAAATCTCCTATTCAAAAGCAGCTCAAGTTGCTCCAGTCCCTTTCTTTCAGAATTTCAACCCCTATCCCACCTTCCCTAGACTGTTTGAAACATATTTTTTTTGGAGAACATCTGATTTGTCACCTCTTCATTCGGAAGTGAAGGCTGCAGAAACACTGCAGTGAAAAATGTTGGGAAATTTGTAACTGTTATTCCTCACAGGATGACGTGGAGGGTAGAATACAGTCTACTTCTCACCAGTGGGAAAGGCTGACGAGAGTAACGAAATATCCTTTAGCCATAAAGTAAACAAATATTGCATAGGGAACTGTAGATGCACAATTCTCTTAGTGCTGTGGTTGTCATGTCAGTAAGTCAATAAGGTTTGAAGGTACTGATATCCTTATGGCAAAAGATATCTCAGTAACGTGAACAACAGGAAACAGAAGTAATGAAAAATACCTAATTAAGTAGTGTTTGGATTACTGTGACAGGCCTAATAAGAAATGGGCCTACAATAGCTTTTTGCACATTCAAGCTTTTTTGTTCTGCTTCAGAAGTGATAAAAAGTATTACTATAAAAAAATCATCATTATGATCAAAAATATTATTATTATATCCAGTTGCACATTAAAGTGTACAGAGTTAAGAAATCCAGAACAGTGAGAAAAAGGCAATTCACAGCAAGGCTGGGGTCCTCGTGCTTGTGTCCGGAGGGAATAGTTTTTTCACGCTCTTGACTGTGATATCGTCTTTGCAGTGATAACACAACAGACTTGTAGGATCTCAAGCTACTGAATTCACTACCACTGTGTCCATTCCAGTTGTCAGCTGTATTAGACGCAGGTAGTTTATACTAGAGTGAGGTTTTTTTTCCAGTTTTGCGTTGGAGAACAATATTTGCAGAACTATCGACATATCACATATCCACTTCCACAAGTCATATAAATTATATTCAAATCAACAATGAATCTGCCAGTTTACAGATGAACATTACATGTAAGACTGCTTATTTCTTTCCAGGGCAACCACTGGGACAATATACAACCTCTTTCAAAAAAAAATTCCTTGGTAAGATTATAATAACACTGGAAATACTTGTGCACATTGTGGATGACCCATACAATGTTACACTGTTGCAGGAAGTTAAGCACTTAGCTTTCTCAAAACAGCACCAAGTAAACTAATTAGTTACTAAGAAAATAACACTAATTTAACACTAGCAAAGAAAGTGAATTGCAGATTATTTTGCAAACAAGGGACGATCAAAGTCATGAATATTAAAATACCAATTCAAATAAATGCACTTCTTGGTGCTGTTACTTTTATGGTCTTCTTTACAGGCAAGAATTCTGTATTAGAAACCTAAATTCCCAGGCAATTCATGGGTAAAAAAAGATCGACATTTAGAATAACATGCTGCATGTGTAGCTGCTGAGTGTTAAACAACTGGGTGGGTGACTGTGTTATCAATCCTGTCCCCGAGTCAAGCTACCTGACACCTCTGCTGAAGACAAGTGCCTGAGTCTTAAAGAAACACAGTTGTATGAAGGACTTCAGTTTTATGGTCAGAACATTTGGCATAGAAATACAGAAATCTTGGTTTAATATTTCCTTATTGCCTCAAAGAATTAAAACCCGCACCACTTATTCAAAAAATTTCCAGACCTTATGGATCTGAGACAGAACATGAAGCTGCAACCCAGTAGTCTGGACACTAGACTAAGAAAGTGAATGATCTGGAGGAAGCAAAGACTGACTGTCTGAAGGGCCAGAAAATTTCTGAAACCTGCTCAGGGAGGAAGGCCTCTTCAGAAACTATCTTAGGCACTAAATTACTCCAGCTTAGGTGTTTTTTCCATCATTTCCTTTTCCTTTTCTAGTCATAGTCATATAAAGAAAAAGAAAAAAAACCTCTCACCTTTGCCTAAAGAAGGGACTTCTAGAATTTCACAGCTCTTCGTGATAAAGAGAAGTCATGTTTTCCAAGATTGTGGTTACTTGCAGTTGCATTTGAGATGAACTTTAAAGCTGAATGTGAATTTTGTGTGCTCTGACAACATCTCTCAAGTCAAGTTCCTTGGAGAACATGTGTGGGAAATGACATAATTTTGGATTCTAATCTAGCTGTATAAGCAAGGTGTGAGCCAAGCATTGTGAACTACTCAGCTATGCCAATTGCAGGTATCTCTGGAATTTCATTTTAAAATGTGAGTCAGCTTGGTAGTTTGGATGGCAGTGCAGTAAGGATTTTTCTGAGAGCTGTTTGGACTTGATTTCCAAACTACATTGCAGTCTAGATGCCTCATTCCTTTGCTGCTTTTAACCCCTTACCGTTTGTTTTCAGGGAGTTTACTGCACAGAAGGACAAAGTGTTCGTTTATGTTGCAGAATAAGAGTAAACAGAGAAGTGGATTTGGTTGTGTACAAAGCCACTTTATATGGCAAGTTTTCTCTTTGGTTTAAGGTATCTAAGTATCATGAAGTTTTTTCTTCTAGTTCAGATTAAAAGTTTATTGTGCTTTTGTATACACAGCAGGAAGATATTGTAGGCAGCACAAAGAGGGCATTGTTCCTAGGCTATTTTTCATTGTTTTGTTAGAGCATGTTTCAAGATAATTTTCTTCCTTCCAATAGGAATCTGGCGTGTTTCAGAGATATGGAATGCACAGTAATTATAATGACCAGGCAGTTGAGTGTTTGAACGCATGCCTAAAATGTACGGGTAATTGCTGTAAAATGTGCAAATATTTGACTAAGTACCCTGAGACACTTCTTTACACCTTAAAGGCAATATTATAATATTGAGACTCTATACAAATAACATTTTGTGTGATATACTTTTTTCATATCTATTACAGAATGATACATTAATATAATTCACTGACTAAATTTCCTCAAAATAACTGCTTTCCGTGCTTTAGGAACATAAACAATCATAGGAATTCATCTGGAATATTGTGTCCAGTTCTGGGCCCCTCAGTTCAAGA
>VZTO01020801.1:0-39559 GCA_013400615.1 Syrrhaptes paradoxus
TTTTTTGGGTTTTTTTTAATCTCTTCCTACTACAGGAAAAGCTTTCCCAAAACCTGTGCTCCATGTTTTTAGGATCAGCATGGAGGGTTTTCTTGGCTCGCCATGCCAAGCAAATAAATGCCACTGGGCCATGGAAGCAGAGCCACGGCAGATGTACTTTGCAAGAAGAGGAAAGCTCCTCCAAGACTGTCTCTTCATGAACAGCCTTCCTGTTCCCATCAGGTGGGTGAAGCCCTGGTGTTTATGCTGGGAGGAGGCAGGGCAGGATGCCCAGGGTTTTGCAGAGCTGGTGCTGGCCAGACCCCCTCCATGCCCCCCTCCCAGGGGGATTGCCTACACAGCTGGTGAGTGTGGGGATGGAGGAGGGTGGTGCTGTCCAGGGATGGTGGGAAGAGGTCTCTGTGGGGAGCGTTGCTGTTCCGGCTGCACAGCAGAACCTGTCTTTGCTTGCTGGGACCTGGTGCGCTGGTTTGCAAACGTTAGGCGAATCTGGAGCCCTGTGAGAAGCAGTGTGGTTCCTCTGACTCTTCCAGCTCGTGCTATTAGTTTTCAATTAAAACTTGACCTCTCACCAACAGACTATAATACAAGGACCAGCTATGCAGAGCTGCTCACAGCCTTTTACCTCTCCAAGCTTTGAGGACATCCCCCAAGGATAGGAACCAGTGGCACCAGCATGGGGGTCACCCAAAATCTGACTAAGCCAAACATTTGGGGATGCTGCAGCCTGTGTAACCTCTAACTTGTGTTTGCTAGGAAATTCTGTTTTTTCAGAGGATGCTTTACACGGGCCTAAGCTTACTGCCCGTCTGGGGCAGTCAGAACAAGAGAAAAAATCTGCTTCAAAATGTGTAATGAAGGCAACAGTGTGGATTTTTTTACCTAGGCTTGATTATAACGAAGTGAGCCCTGGGTCATTTAGCAATTATTATGGTTGATCAATAATAAGCATTTCACAAATTAATTATTATCACAAATTATTTCACAAATTATTATTATCACAAATTAATTATACAAGAGGTTTTCCAGGTGGTGACCTTTGCCGTATTGCAACGACTCAGATACAATCGTCCCAATCTTTTCTAGTGCTGAAACAATTCAGCTTTTATCAAAAGCACCATGAGATATTAGGCTCCTCGTCTGGGTTCAGATACGTCAACCCTGTGCTTTCTCAGGAGTTTTTAAAAATAAAACCAAAATCCCTTTACTTGGCATAGGCTTCTATTATAACGTGTCGTGCGTAGATTACAGATTTTGCTAGAATTTAACAGTCAGTCTTTTCCATATGAGTGCTTGCTTTTGGCTGGGAAAACTATTATCTGAATGTAATGGCTTTCTTTTCAAGCCAAAAAGTATGGAAGGCACATCCAACTGAAATGAGAAATGCTGCATTATTTCAGTTTTCATAAAACTGCTCTTATTTCTGACAGTGGTTTTGCTGAAGACAGTGGTTTTGCAGACGAGATGCAATCTTTCTTAAATAGGCTAGAAATAATAGCTTAAAACTGAATTGGAAGCAGAATAAATAGAGACAATTAATTCAACTGAAAAGGCTAATTTTCATTCCGATTACCCGTGCTAGCACACAATCATCACTTAATGCCATTAGGAGACTGTAGGATGAGGAACAAATCATAGAATTCAATTGATAAAATAAACGCTACAATACGCACGCTGTTCGTTTCAATATGTCAGTAATTATCCTCCGCTGTGTTACACAAAAATATTCCCGTTCAGTTTGAACACAGTTTCAAAACTCTCATTAGAAATTTCAAGACATATATGTAGACAATGTGGGTGATGCTCGGCTCTCAGTTCTTGGATGCTGTGTGTGTCTTTCTGCCTTCACAACCCAAATACATTCTTGGAAACTCTTCTCAATTGGCCAGTGTGCTCATGCTCTCTCTCTGTGTCCTAAAATATTTCACTGAGGTTATTCCTCTAATTTCAAACAAATCTTGCTGCTTCCCCTCAGACAGCTAATATCCCAAGCTAGCCCATAGTTAATTCATTTTCCGTTGTCCTACTGTGCTGGCACATTTTGTTCCTACTGCCAGATGCCAACCGAAGTTCCCTGCAAGTGGCAGCTGTTGTCCAAAATTGGATCTGGAGGAAAGCCCATGCTGGGAAAAGCTCTCTGCCGGGAGGACCCAAAGCTACGTGCAGCATTTGATGCCTGCGTTGGTTACTCACTGCAATGCTGATATCCCTGGAAAGCCATTGCAAGAATACTTCTAGAACATTAGAACAAAATTTTCTTGGTGCGGTCTTCATTTTCTGTTTAGAAGCATCCCTGTCTGAAAGGCTTCTCTCTCTGTAGTGTTCACCTACCCCACCCTCGCTCATTTCTGCTTTTCTGCCCATGGGGCTGGCCAGACCAGACCAAAAGCTGCCCACACCTCAGTGTGTCTGCCGTGGGGTGGGGGGTGTGACAGTACATCTGCTTTTCTCCTCCTGGCTGCTGGTGACCAGGGAATGAATCAGAACTGGGAGGGGAATGCTTTCAGTGTGATGGGAAATTTAAATGAGACTGTAAATGGAAGTTTAAGTTCAAAACCAATTTTCTCAGCATAGGTAGCTAGACTATGAGCACATAAAGCTTGTTTTCCTGAGAAACTGAGAAGACTTGGTTTGAAACCCTCAGTACCCTTGGATCAAACAGTACCGAGAAATCAATTCAAGAAATATAAACAACTGCACCTTAAAAATATATAATTTTAAATACTAATTTCTAACTGCTGCAGCAATGTACTCCTAAAAAAAAAAAAATTCCACTATTAGCTGGCTGAAAACTTTTCTAAGCCCGTCTTTCAGCTTATCTCTCATCTTTACAGACTCTGGGAAGGCATGTTAGTCTCTAAGCAATGAATATGATTTGTTTACTCAAAGAGCTTCCTGAAATCACAACGCAGCACTACTGTATGTTATTAAAAGATAAAAAAAATGTATTACTGTCAGGTGAAGGGTCAATGTCAAATCCTTGTTATATCTGGCAAATTCAGATTTAAAGCTGAAGCAATCTTGAAGATGCTCAATTGAAAGCATCATATTCAGCAAAAATATCTCCCGATACCACGTTGTTTCCTATGTCTGGGTCCATCTAGTGCTGTCAGGAGAGAAATATCACTCTAACGTGCAGCCGCCTGTCACTTACCTCTCTGTGGATACTTGCGATAAATTACAAGCTGTGCAACAACAACAACAAAATTTAGAGAAAGACCATCTTCATAGTGTGTGTGCCCAGGCGGGAGGAGAGGAGAGGCGGTCTGGTCTGAAAGGGCTTGCCGGAGTCTTTGTCTCTTTCTGACTGCACGCCGTGGCTGTGCACTGGCTTTGGTGCGGATGGTATCTCAAGGGGATGAGGCAATAAAAGTCATTTCTGCCAAGCAACGAAGCAGATGTGACTGGATATTCTAAGGAGCTATTCAGTTGGAAATCAGAAGTCATTTTTACATAAGTGCATTCCAGAAGAAACGTTCTTTAAGTTTTTACTGCAGGACTCAACCGAGTCTTGTGCACTTGTCTTTTCGTTCATTTTTACATGGGTGCCCTCTTCATAAGGGTGACTGGAACGTATTTTCTATAAACTATGACTATAACCTGCATAATTATTCTTGCCCTGAGAAAATATTAAAAAATATAGAAAGTCTGCGTGAAGTACTTACAGTCACGGCTCTGTGATGAATGTGACGTAGCACACCGGTAATTTTTGTTCTGAAACTAAACCAAAACATCTATTGAACTGGGGGGGCCAGGGCGGGGTGAANACAACTTTTAAATGGGTTTATTCTAAATTTAATAGCCGGTTGAAAAACCTATGAAGTTTTTTTCAAGCATATGGACTCACCTAAATAGACAATGTTCTTACTTATTTTTCCACTACAGAAAGGTGAGATCCTTCTCCACAAAGGGCTGTATTTCCGTTACAAACCTGAGCTCCTGGAAACTGCTTTTGTCCTGACATTTTTCTGACAGCAGAAGATCAAATATTTAAAATGCCTAATTTATTATTACTCTCATGCAAACAATTTCTCTCTTCCAGAATGAACAAGTGCAAATAATTACTTATGCATTCCCGACAAAAGAGGCACATTAATTTTTCCCCCCACGTAGTGAGGCTGTCAACCCATCAGGTACATCTCCTGCAGTTGTTCTAAAGACAAAAAATTAATGTCTTTCAACACCTTGATATAGCAGTGTGTAGCATCAGTGGCTTGTGATACATCCCATCTCAAATTATTTTGCGGAGGCAGGAGTTCTGCTGAGTTTCCATACGAGCAATGCTCACTGACATATTTCTGCCACAAGCCGCTACTGCAGGTGTTAACACATCACGTTCTGTCACCTGGGGCAGCCAGAGCCCCGTGGAGTTTGTATCATCAGGGATTTTACTTGGGTTGCAGCTCCCATTTGCTAACACAGCATCTCTAGAACAGATGTGCTCATTGACATATTTCTTGTGTTTTTATTTCAGAGTGTCCCTGTGCAACCCCAGCCTCATTTCCAGTTTTATTCATTATGGCAGAGCTTCTTGGCTGGTAGAAGACATACAGGGTGTAGATACATTAACACCAGTGCAAAGTAGCATCTTGTTGGTTTCAATTCTTTTGGTACATTTAAAAAATTGCCTTCTGGATGTTTCTCTTCAAGTACAGATGTGATAGAGAGTAAATATTTCAGCCTTCAAATTAAACAACAGAAAAATGATGAATACAATGAGAACAGTGTGCCGGTCGGCCCCGGTGTGGTCTGTGTAACGTTTGGCCATGTGTAAATCCCTCTGGAGTTAGCACCCCTATGGACACCAGTAAAACAACTGGTCACTGCTAATGAAAACTAGAAGCAGCAGAAGCTTAGGGTCTGGCTCCATCTTATGCTGTGGCCCTATGTCATAAAGCAGTTAGGATCAGATCCTCAAAGATCTTTGGCTGCTTGATGGTCTGTGAAATTACTGGAAATTGGGTCATGCTTACCTGTAAAGCTTTGCTTCTCGGGGGATTCTCAGAAGCAGTTAAGCACCAAATTTTCACAGCTTTCTCTGGGTGTCGTGAATCTAGGGTTTTGATCACTGCTTTTGGGTGCCCATCCACGTACTACGTGTCACTAAGAGTCCTGCCTGTGCAGCTGTGATCTCCTTAAGTCACAACAGGTAAATGGGATCACAGCTGGCAAGTACTTGAACAATTTCCCTCGTGCACTAACAAGCAGCAGCAGCCCTCTCATGCTAGAGGTGTCCTGTTCCATTTGATTGCTTGTGGTCACTCATAGTCCCATGGCATTTTTCACAGATGACCTCAACCTGCAATTTAATTGCAAGCTTAAACTGCAGCATCAACAGAGCTGCTAGTTGAAATGGTAGACACGGTCTCACTGGGAGCTGGGTGGTGATGGAGCCAGCTTCACGGGGTGACGTGGGATGGATTGGTGAGGCTCAGGTGCTCCATTTCCCACCCCGGATGAGAAGAGTGGGCAGGGAGGAGGGGAGTGGGGCAGAAGGGCTGGGCTTGACCTTGTTCCTCTTCCAGGAACCAGCCAAGGACAACCATCAGCCAAGGACAACACAGCCCATGCCACACATGGCTGCTTCTACTCCCTGTTGTGATAAAGTCACTGCTATTATAAGCAAAGAAAAAAGTAGTTTTTAAAACTGCAATAAATTAATGAAAGGTCATTACTGAAAAGCAAAAGCAGAATCAGAAATGTTTTTCAGAGGCAGGTTCCTGCAATGCCTCTGTGTAGCCTCCATTTCTTTTCTTTCTCTGGATTTGAGGCACTACATTAAGTCTTTGTGTCACGTAAAGCAGCTGTTTGTGACCTGGGGAAAATGACTGTACAGACATTTTATGTTTTCATCTGCACTTTCTCTGTGTTTCAGAGCAGGACCTCTGTGGCATGGTGGAATAAATACAGTATTCTGTCCTGGAGCCTACACCCCTGGCAGGACCAACTCTGAGAAATACAGTTTTCCCCAAGGTAAGTAAAGTTTGTCAGCCCGTGGTGGTGTGTGAGCTCTCATACAGCTGCTTTGCACTTAGTGTTTATGAACAACAACCCAAGAGTTGAGAGTGTTGGTTGTATGAGGAGAGTTTTTTTTCCTTAGAGTTGTCTTCAAAGTCGTGTTACGATCACACTGTCTCCTAACAGTTTCCATCTGACAAGCTACGTCAGGTTTCTGCAAACCAGACAGGCAGTCTGGGTTCAATTCACTTCACTCACGATCCTTCTTGTCACATCAGCAAAGTCTCTTTTGTGTCGGGCTGAAGGGTTTGCAGTCCTTCTTATCAATTTGTGTTGCCATGCCCAGGCTTTTGTACTATTTATTTTACTTGTAATGACGCATTCAGTTATTAGGAGTGTACACCTGTAATTTGGACCTTCACAAATAGAACTAACGGTAACTAACATTTAACAAAGTTTGTACCAAATTAAAAGCCAAGGAAGGAAAAACCCATATTGATAAGAGAAGCTGTGCCTGCTGTCCATTTTCCATCAAACTCCTCCCAAAAATCTGTTAATCCAGGATAAGAGTGCTTTTTTCCCCCCCTTTCAAATCTAGAACAGAAATACAGAAATCTATAATAAATTAGGTGCTAAATTATGCCAATCTTCTATGTTTTGTGCATGTAAGTTTTCTACATTTTTATGCTAACCTGAAACATAGCAAACAGGTCAGAAGAGATGGCATTCCGATCTTAGACAGTGACAATTTAAGCCACTTAAGGCAAAATAGCCTTGCTTTGTATGTGTGCTGTAGGAGCAATTCTGGTCACAAGGCAACTTTGCCCCTGCTCCCACACCCTGGGTTTTCTGCCAGTACCTGTCCCCACTGCTGCTGCCCCAGCCAGCCCCAGTGCCCTGGGCGGGCCGTCCAGGTGCTGCCAGGGACGGAGGGCCCCCGCTGGAGCAGCAGTTTGTCCCCATCACACCCATCCACACCCCTCCTGCTGCTCCTTCTGCCCTGCAGCTCATCTCACCAGCTATCCCTACAGCACCTCGCACCCTTCAGCCATGCCCACATCTCTCCTGCTTTCCTGCCAGGAGGACCCTAGAAGGTCCAGGTAGGCTCCTATTAACCCCTCTTTGCTGGTTATCCCCATATCTGCAGTGTCTGTATCCTTGCTAGGATCTACCTTTTCCTCGAGGGCAGTCTGCTCCCTCTCTGGTCTCCTGTCCTGTCACTCTTTTATATTTCTGCCAGCCTGACTTTCTTCAGATCCTGCCACATTCAGGTTTCCTCTCCAGTTCCATAGTCTGGTGTTGGCTTCCCAGCCCCAGCTAACCCTTCTTTAGCCCCAAAAGGGTTGAAGCAATAATTTTCTGCCTGAAAATAAATATTGATAAGCATTTGCTGAATTGAATAGACAAGGTTTAGCAAATTATTTTATTTTCAGAGATTCCCTCAGCATTTCCCACCTTTGAACACCAAGAAGAGTGACCAAGGCTCACTCTGGAGTCCAGGAGCCCTCCTTCCACCAGAGAGCCTGCTGCCAGGTGTGAAATGCTCCGTCCCTTCCTCCACCCCACAGCTTTGCACAGCCCTAGTGACAGGTCTAAGCTGGTCCCTCTGGGAAAATATGCTTTTTGTCCGCTTTAATAATTGCTCCATACAGCCATGTCCTTTCAGTCACCAAGCCATAAAATTGCTTTTGTTATTTATGTTAGAAAAGCACCTTGAGTGCAGCCTCAGCAGAGCTGTGCCAGGTGGTTGTTGGTTTTTTTTCCTTTTTGCCTCTGTCTCGTGATTTATTGATTGAGGTCCTTACACAGATGATTAACATCCCAGCACCCCCCAGGACTACTGGGTGTGGAAGAGCTGCATTTACCTCTTTCTCCAGACAGGAGGGCAAAGAAGTGGCTTGTATATTTAGCCCGGAAAGTGGCGAATGTTTCGGTCATCGCAGTGAGCTACAAACCTCAGTCTCCTGAACTGGGTGACAAGGAAAGGAAACAAAACACAGGCACTGGCCCCGTGCCACTGATGCAGAGTGAGCGCTCCTTGTTCTGATCCAGCTACAAATCCTGGTTCCATAGTCCTTTGGGCTTCGCAAATACAAATTACAACTTGTTAATGAAACGAGATGAATCAAACCTTTCCTTTGATTTGTTGTTAGATAGAGAATTGCTGAAGACAGCAGGGCTGGGGTGGTACGGTTTCGATAACCTGTGCTGTCTAGCTCATCTCCTTTGGTCAGCGACACTATTCGTGATGCAAACAATTTACATTCACATTCAAGCTTGCAGTTTAGAACAGCATTTACCATACAGTAGTCTGAATTCAACAGGGGAATTGCTGCTGCCTTTCCAGCTGTCAGTCGGATCAGAAGAGCAAACTCTCCCGTGAGACTCTTGCAAAGCCAAAGAGTATCTCAAGGATTTTACTGGATAAGTAATGCAGTAATGCCATTTCTTTCCAGTTCACACATTTACCAAATATGATAGAGACATATCTGAATTAGGATTAAGCATTTTAGAGTTTCTGTCACAAACAATGAGTCTTTTCAGAAAGAAAAAAATACAAACATTTACTTTCTGCTATTAAATTTCATCCTCCTGAGAGAAGGATATTCACACCCATGAAATGTTGCATTCGTTGCTTAAGGGTCTCTTGGCACTTCAAGCACCTCCCAGTGCCACCAAGGACAAAACATGCCTAGAGGACAGGCTTGGAGGTTAGGATTTTTGAAAACCCCAGTGAGGTTTGTGTGTGAATTGAAAACGCATTTCCTAAGTGTTTAGAACAGCAAAATGTGTGACTGCGAGTGTACTTATTGGTTTGTACTGCATGGTTAGCATCCATTACTGTCTTCTAGATTTTGGTTTTGGATGATGCACAGAACCTCTCAGCTACCTGTAAGCCTATGTACTTAACCTTCACTGAAGGTTTCAGATTTTTCCTTGATCTAGGTCATGAATAGAACAGTATGCTTAAGGGAAAATGGGCTCTGGCCATCCTGTGAGTATTCTCTTTTCTTCTAGGCAGTAGGGTTGGGGTCAGTAAACCACCCGAATATTGCTTGCTATTTCAAAAGACCAACAAAGCTTAGTTCAAGGAATTTTAGAGTCCTTGATCTCAAGGACTCTAAAGACCTTACCTAGAAGAAAATCAGTGCTGGGCTGTTAGAGCGAACAGGAGAACGGCTGGTGGTGACTGTAAAAGAGGGATCAAAGAGCGAACTCCGGTAGGTGGTGAAGAAGAAACATTTTATTGCTCCTTTACAACTGCTTTTATAGTCTTTTACTACTGTGAATACGTCATCTACAAAACCTTTTATTGGCTATTAACTATAAACAACCCGCTATTTTCTAGCGAATCCGTTCCCTTGCTTACATCTGGATCTTTCCACTGTTTACATTCCAGCCAGTTCTCCTTCTGGCCATGTCAGGTCCTCCATCACCTCCTCTTCCATTTTGCTTAAGAGCAAAGCCACCTTCTTCCAGTCTCTTCAGGGAAAAGCTTTATGTCCCAGAAGTCAAATCCTAATTCAGCATCTTCTCGTTCCCCTACAGGTGACAATGGCAAAAAGTCAGGCCCTACTTGCCTTTAAGGTAGACAATCTGATGCGTAAAGTCTTCAAGGAGCCACTGGGCTGAGAAAGGCAAGAGGAGAGAAAAAGAAAAAAACAAAGCACTGGAAACTGTAGTCCATTATATCCTTTGGATATGACTGTTTTTTTGATATTTTGCCTCCATTTTTATCCAACCACCAAACTGGCCTGAAGCAATGCCTCACGTGGCCTTAGGTCTTTTAGGATTAGGAGATGGTTTGTTCTTGTGAACGTCCTTCTCAGTGCAAAAGTTTCTCTTCAACCTCAGTGCTTTCTTTCTCATAAGCATTTAAAGGGCTTTTGTGGGCTTTTAGATGTTTGGTGACCTCGTGCCATTCCCAGTCTTCAAAGCAATCTGAATTGATGGGCAGTGAGAAGGCTGTACTTTGGGGCTGAGGTTTAATTTCAGAGATCTGGGATTATTGCAGCAAGTTAGGCACAAACAGCAGCGCAGGGGTCTCCCTCTCCTCACCTCCCTCCTCATAAAGCAACAGCTGTGACTTCAGAAACAACACCCAACACCAGATATTAATTTAAGTTTGAGGAGTTTCATTTCAACTAACTGCATGAGCAGTGTGCCAGGGCACTGTCTACATTTCTGAGCTTCATCCGTTTCATTTCTTCTTTCTCGGCACTAATCCATGTGAATAGCAGATGACATGCAGACCTAGCAGTAGTCTTGTTGCTCCAATTGTTTCTATTTAATCTATCATGAAAACCAGCCTTGGAGTAAAGTTTTCAACATTTCTCATGTTCTCAGCTTGAACTAGCTCTTCATCATTTCCCCTCTAGCATCAACATAAATTCCACGGGAAAAAAAAAAAAAAAAGAAAAGAAAAGCGCTTGCATTAAACCTACTTCCTAAGAAAAAAGAATAGTTGATGGAGAAGGGCAAGCCACCAGTGGCATGACTTTCCTATGCTCCAGAAGAAATACTTGTATGGTTGGTTTCCAGAGACTTCACTGGCACTTGAGGAAAAATAAACTTCTAAGTTCTATGAAAATGCACCTGGAAATTCAGTAATTATTTCCTACTCTATTTTTTTTTTGTGCAAATCATTGTAGTTGCCAGCGTATATTACAATAGGAATGGTCTGACAGGTGGCAGGTGATGGGGTGGAAGCTCACAAGAGGCAGTGACTTTGTTAGATTGTGGTCACTATTACAAAAGCCACTTTTCCATGGCTCTGGGCATTCTGGCTCTTCTTCCTCTTGCTGCCTTTCAAAATATGGACTTGCATTTAAAAGTGTTGGTTTGTTGTTGAGGTTTTTTATTCTTAATCAACTGCACAGATTGAAGAGGATGACACTGATTATGATGTTCTAATTCTCTGGGCTGAATTCTTTGAAAGAGCTTGAGTGCCCAACCTTGTAAGGCTGGACTTTCACCTCACAGTGTTTCCAGCCACTGCTAGGACTCACCTAAACACAGTCCGGAACTGCATCTCCTACTCTCCTGTTGGCTGCAGAGTCCTGTCACCAAGTCATTGTACTTAAAAGACTTTAAAGAAATCAGCAGATTTTGCTTCTATATATAACAAATGACCCCTTAAAAAAAAGGAAAATAAGATACAAAGCTGCTTTGTCATTATCCAGAGAATTGTCATTGTCCTTCTTCCTTGTGACCAGGTGAGATGCCTAGCCACTGAGAATAAATGCCTTATAAAGACTGCAGTAAATCCAAGTTAAAATTTAGTGTACTTACAACTAGTGATGGATTCCCTAAAATAATGAAAATCACATAAATTTGTACTTTTGAAGAAAGTATTGTTTGTTGTTGTGTTAGTTACGTATCAGTGGCACTGAGATGCTCTGTGACATTCACAGAACTCCAGAGGGAAGGTATCTTTCTTGTAGCTCAGTGTTTCCTTCAGTTTAGGCACTCACGAGAGCCTTTGCTGATTTGCTGTTCTTCATTGTACTGAATATGAGCTTCCAAGTCTGTTTTCCAAATCTCCTGAGATTTAGCTCTGACCAAGCTTAGCACATTGCTGGGGAGAGGGGGATGCTGACTGCTATTACAGCTTTTTTAATGCAAATATGCAAATAACCTTCAGTTTGTCCTCCTTCAATTGCCTCCAAGCATAGCATGAATTTTCCCCAATATTCAGATGGCTAATACCACCCCTTTCTCCAAATCTCTAATTAGTATTTGCTTCTGTGTCGGTGCCTTCTGGAATTAATTGATATTTGTTAGATGCTGAAGGGCAGGAACATATGGTGCCACCTTGTGCGCTGTGCTGTGCTGATCTGTAGAAAACCCTGCTGCTGTAACCGCTGACTCAGTCCTTCCCTTTCCTCCGCCATGGCAGTAGCTCCAAGACTGACACGTAGAGAAGGTGAAAACACTTAACTCAGAGCACTCTGGCTGCATCTGCATTAGAGCTGTATTGCCCAACAGAAAGATATTTGCAGGGAGAAACACTCAGACTTTCAGACTATACCCAAGTCAGGAGGGTTGCTTTGGACTAGGTCGATTCGCAGATGAAGCACATTGCGTGTGTTGCTGGGGCGTGTGTTTTTGCTTAGTTTCAGCTAGAAGGAAACGAGCTCCAAGGCTGTTCTGTGATGCCCACCCAGCATTAGCTAGGCTCTACTCAGTTTATCAAAGGGGTAAGCAGGAAGATTTGTGAAATAATAAATGTAAGCACACCCTATACATGCCAGACTTCTCATCTGTAAGCGGCAATGTCCCATGTGTGATCTCATATCTGGTTCATTTCCCTACAGATGTCCAAATTGTGAATTGTCAGTTCATGCCCTGGCTTTGAAATGGGCTTGCACTAAATATTTCCTTTGGCAAGAAAACATGGGTGTGATGAGAGGGCTGCTAATGCCAAGCTCCGTGCCTGTAGATGCAGCGCAGATGCAAACAAAACTGTTTGGCTTTCTAAGGCTGACATCATCTCCCAAAAATATCGGAGCAACCTCTGTGGCCTCTGTCACTCATAAGTCACATACAGGTCTCCATACGACACCCATGGACATCGTGCAGTAAAACGCTGCCTGTGGTGGGCTGTGAAGCAGCCAGTCAATGGCCAAAGCACACAGGGGTTTGTGACTTCAACGCTCTGGTTTGCCGTCATTGTGACTTGGGCTTTGCTTCAAGCAGCAATGTAAGGAGGCAGCTCAGCAGCTGCTCGGTGATGGCTCTCACTCTAGCAGAGCAGGATGCCAATCCAAACACCAAAAGGCAGCCTACCTGAAGCCCAGGAAGAAAAACACAGCCGTAGCCCAGCAGCACATGCCCTTGCTTTGGCATGGAGACCTTTGGCATGGAGCCCGTGTGTGTCACTTGTTGGGGTTGGGGCTTGTGCTCCGTGGAAGCTTGCGTGTGGCTGCAATTCCAAACTCCCCTGTGAAGTTCTCAGCAACCGGAGCAGCTCCTAGGGACCATGCGCAAGCTCTGCCCAGCAACCTTGGCCGTAACTCCCCAGAGCCTCTCCCAAAGAGCATGCCTCTCACCGCACAGGGGTCCACCCCTGGGGAATATCTTGGTCTCTGTGTTTTGAGGCGAGAGAAGAGAGTACGGTGGCTGCATGTAGAAGGCAAACGCTGTCTGACACTGTATGCGGGCAGCGAGGTGTGAGGAGACAGCCCACAGGGCTCGGAGGCAGGGAGAGGCTTCCCCAGCCGCTGGACCATTTTTATTCCTGCCCCATAACAGGCACACATGAGGTCTGAGCTGCTCCAGCTGCTGGTTCCCATGTCTGACAGGGGCCAGGCACCAGTTCTGCATTGCCCTGACCCGCAGCACAGCTCCGCTCCCCGACGGCCCGCTGCAGACCCCAGGGCACACGTTCCTTCTCCGGGGGCTTTGCCCTCAGAGCCGTCCTTGCCTTGCCACACACTGACAGACAGGCATTACACTAAAGTTATTTATTGCAAATCCAAGGGCTGGATTCTATGTTCACTGACATGTTGCTGCTGCAGGATTAAGGTATCTGTGTTTGTACTGCAGTTATCCTGGGTGGTTTTTTGTTTTTTGTTTTTTTTTTTTTAAATCACCCTTATTCAGGGACTAGTGGTGGCAGTGTAAACATACAATGTGTTACCAGCTGGCCTCATTGATCCCCTTCTTTCCTTCAAAATAAAGCCCAAGAGCCCCACCAAACAAAAACCTAAACCTAAAGCTAACTCCCCAATGCCAAGAAAGGTGGTGCCTGGGAACCAGAGGTGCTGAAAAACTCAATTGGCCATGGCATTTAGTGCTGATTTGGTACACTTTGCTCCCAGGTCTTCAGCAGGCAATAGCACCAAGGAATCAGTGCAAACTGGAGATGCAGTCTAGACTTTGTTATTCCTAAACCATTCAATTTAATCCTTTCTTAGAGAGCACACATGCATTGAAAATAAAGTTAATTGGTTTTAAGGCAATGCTGTAGACCCATCTATTGATGGACTTAACTACATACTGGTAGAAAGTTGCCTGCACATTTTTCTCAGACAAGGAAAACCATAAATTGGTTGCATTTACTGACAAAGAAGGTGCTGCTAAGGCAAACATCCTATTTCCTGCTGAGAGGCTGTGAATCCTAGTGCACAAAGCAATATGTATAGAGTTTTTATTCCATTGTAAAAATACTGAGGTGAGTTGGTTGCCTGGAAAAAATTAAAGGCAATGAGATAGTATGAAATACCTTAATCTGTTGCTTGCTGACAAAGTATGCTTTGGATATCTTTCTGTTATATTACCCTAAAGAGCTGGACAATTGACTTGATGAGATTTTGTCAATTTTTCATAATTAATATAGGTTTCACTGAGGGGATGGTATTTCTAGCACAGCAAAAGCTTATTTTATTTTCTTTATTTTACTCTTATTTATCTTCACATCTTTCACTGACTTTTTATTTCAGCACCTTTCGCTTTTCATGGGTCTTTAGTTCCATTAAACATCCAGCGCTAATTAGACTCTGTTGTCTAAACTGTACCAAACACTTCACTCAAACTCAAAGAGCATTTAATTAGTCAGTCTACAGGTTACACCTTATCTTGCAACATTAACGCAAATGAACATCTGAAATGCTTGTTACAACCTAGAGAAAATGTAAAAAAAGCTTATTTAATGGCAATCAAGATTTCTATTTCGCTATTGATGAAGGAAGGCATGACAAGTCCTTGCCGCTCAGCTGACTGCTGGGCTGTTTGTGGAGGAGGGGAGGCAGGGCAGCAGTGATGCTTATTTCTGTCCCTTCCCAGGAACAATTATGCAGACAGACCCCCATGCCCATGCTGAGCATCCGCAGGGGCGGAGCCCAAGGAGTGAAGCCAGGCGATACCCTTGGTGCACCACAGTGGGCAGGACCAAACTCACAGAGAGTTCCACTCCTGCAGCTATTTTGGATCCTGCGTGTTTATTCTGGCATTGAAATGGGAAGCAAGGAAGTCCAGAAACAGTTGCTGATCTAGTAATATCAAGCTGTTTCTAATGAATACAGCAATGGGATGCTGAAGTTCCCTTTATCTGTGGTTATTAAGTGTATTAAGTATCTCTGGATGTGCTACCATCATGCTACCAAGCTCTCCTGATTCCCTGATATTTTATTCAAGTTTGGGGAAGCAGGAGGTGCGTGCCAGGTTTGGGGTACATTGACTCCAGTGGCAGCTCACTGTTAATGTACCTGTCTGTATCTTCTAACCATTCACAGGCAGGAGGGGAGATATTAAGACCCTAAATTTACTGACTGGCATCACTAGAAAAATTGTCTTTTTATACTGTCTGGAGAGAGGAAAAAAAATTAATTACACCACAACTCTGAAGACTAATTCTGACACTTCAGTTGACCAGTCTGAACCAATGCTGAGTTTATGAGGTTAAGACCGGTCAGAGATAAAAATGCATTAATATTCTACCTGGGTCTTTAATTGGGCTTGAATAAAACAAAAACTATCCTAATATTTGACTAATCCAAACTAAGATAATTCATCATTATTTTATTAGTTACATTTAGATCAAACCTTAGATCAGAGTCCTGAACTTTCTGAGGATATGATTTAGCCAGTTTCAACATGTTAGCAAGACCGAACCCAGAGGTTGCTGCTAGATGGAGAGGCAGGTGTGCTTCATGGCACACTTCTGAGTCCTGGTCTCTCAACCATCCAAATCAAAGTGTTGGTTGACATGAGCAATAGCTGTCCGTCAGTCTGTGTGACTGCTGTTCTTACCATATGAGCCAATGCACAGATAACTGCCTGGACCCCCAAATTCTACTCTGGTAAGAGGTGGTGACACAGCTGAAGAATTTACCTGGAAGCTCAGAAATTAATCCTTAGTCCACCAAACTGAGGCATAACGTTTCTCTGAGAAAGACACACAGCTGCATCTTCTGAATTTGGCGACCTGAAATGGTGATAAGAATCAGGATGCTGACAAATGCCAAGGTGTTGTCAATGAGGCCATTCCTGGACTAGGTTTGACCCACACCTCGATCAGAGTTGGAGTCACAGCTTAGACCAGCTCACATATGCAGCCACTTTTCACTTGCGCAGCAGTCCACTCCTGCATTGCACTTGGCTGAAGTGGGTGAGACGTGAAAGCCTCCAGCAGAGTGGAAGGGAAAAAACATTTCTTCTGTGCTCCTACCAACATTTCCAGGGGTAACAAGCAGCAGCAATCTGCACATATGGTATTTTTGAACCTTGAGAGTTATTTGTTTTATTACTCATCTTTCTCCTGCCTTCTCCCACCAGAGGCACAGAGATTAACCCGCAGATCTGTCTGTCTTTCTGCAGCCAAGGTCTGTACCCCTCAGTGCTCTTCCCAGACTCACTTCAAATACAAGCTGATAATTAAAGATGGATGAGAGTTCACTTCAATGAAAGTGTTTTTATACGAATGGATACTGCATGCATGCTATAAAGAAATGAAGGCTCAATAATACAAAGACAAAAAACCCTCTGTTGAGCTACCAGTGGTTGAAAAGGAATTAAAATATAATACATCAAATACAAAAAATTGGATGTGTTCCCTGGAGATAAAACCCATCATGACTATTTTTTATCTATGGAAAAACTCTGGGTTCTTTCAGCTGGCATGACTTATAGGAAGGAAAAATTGTCTCAGAAAGATAAAAAAACACATATTACTTTTTTTTTTTTCTTTGCATTTCCAATTATACTGTTATACCAACTTTAGCAGAAATATGTGTGGTATAAATGAATTTATATGACTGTGAGAACTTTTGTTTGTTAATTCCCTGTTCTTATAATATTCTGTTAGCCTTGTGTTTATCCATCCAAACAGTTAAAAACACATCGATGCACCAGCCGTGACTGCCTGTGTCAGGAAGATAGCGGGTATCAGCTGCGGGAAGGCTGGAATCAACACTGACTTAATGAAGAGCTGGGTGTGTGGCAGCATGGCAGTCGGTGGAGGCAAGGCAGGCGAGAGGGGCTGGGCGGGTGATTGACTCCTGACATGCCAAGGGATGGCAGACCAATTCCCAGCTGGAAAAAAAAGGCCACACAAAAGGCAGGGGCTGGGATGCAGCGCTGTCTTTTGGGAAACCTAGCTGAATGACTGACAAAAATCTATTACGGAGAAAGGGGCGAGCACAACTGAAAGGTCTCACAGCATTTATTCTGACAGGATGATTAATTTCTCATTACTCATCCAGAATGGGACTGTCTGAGGGGAATTGAGGGAAATATTTAATTCTTTCAAACATTGATTATTTGGAGAGCAGCTTTTGCATAAATCCAAACACTTTAGCCTGTCTTTGTTTTGAAACGGCACAGCGGGAGCTGTCTAATTTCTTGGTGGAGGGTCTTTAGAGTCTCAGCACTATCAAGACTCCTCAGTTCAAAGCCAGGAGCTAAATCCTTAGCTGCTTAAGGTCTAAACTAGTTGGATCGTGCTGTACCCTTTCATGCCATCTGGTTCCTTCTCCTCTAGGACTATAGGTCCTGCTGATGTGTTGGGCTCAGGCCCATGAGAGGGAAAATCACGCCTGCTAATCTGCAGGAACTTTTACCTGACAGCCACCTGGGTAATAATCTTGACTTCTTCCTGCAAGGAAACACTTTACATTTGATGACCCTGAAGAAACAGAATAAGTATTGACTGATCTATTCTTGCTGATTTCCACCTTGCGTGGCTCCTGCATTTATGGCTTGTGTCTCAAGCACTGTTCAGGAATCTCTGGGTGTTTATCCCACATCTACAGCAGCTGAGCTCAGGAGAGAAAAGGAAAGCTAGGAGAGTGCTTTGGCCTTTCATGAAAACCATACATAGCAATGGCCACGCTGAATCAGACGAGAAGTCCCTCTGGCCCAATATCCTGTCTGGGTAGCAGGTGCCCAGGCAAAAATATATGAACAGGGAAAACATTACAAGGGAATTTTCCAATGGAACTATTTTTGTTGGAGGGATGGGGGGAAAGAATCAGATCTGGCCATAGTAAAGGAGAAAATAACTGAAGGCAAAGACTGTTAACAAAAAAGCCACTCAGCAGAGAAGTCATGAAGGAAAATGGGAGGAATTGTGGAAAGAGGAGATGATGAAAAACACAGTCCATGAGGAGGGCAGAGCTGCAGGAAATCGGCTGGGATAACAGACACGGAGGAAGGACGGCTGAATGGAGCACTTGGAGAAAAAGCCCATGGAACACGGGAACCAAGCATACGCCAGCAGGTAATAAGAACAGCCAGTCTCTAGTGTTAGCTGGGTAATAGAAAGGATTTTAAGAACACAATTTTAGTGCTTATGTACTTAAGAGAGTCTGAGTTTTGAGTAATTTTTAAAATGTTATGGTTTCCTATCTTCCCCCCCCCAATACCTTATAAATCTGGGCCTTTGCTTATACGCCTCTGAAGAGAGGCAGAGTAAAAACCAACATGGGAGAAACCGAGACCTGGTTGTCATACAGCAGCTTTTCTGTGAGCTCTGTAAACCGGACGGGTGACACTGCTCCAGGAGGGCACAGACGCCTCCGCTGTTCTGAATAGCATGGCAAGGGTTTTCTTCCTAATTTCCCCTGGGGTCAGGACACTACCTCGTGGTCCTAGGACATTGGAGGACCCTTTTGGAATGGTGAGGATAATTTCTGAAGAGTTGAAAGGTTCCCCCCTCCCCTGGATGGTCCCCCCTCTCCTGACATATGCTTTCTGTCCCACAGTAATTACAGCTGATAATTACAGCTAGTGACACAATGTTTAGGGCAAGCTGCATGGTCTAGTTAGAAAGGAAGGATCCATTTTTGTCCATTTTATTAAATCTTTTTTTTTTTCCCTCGACAAAATGCTTTGGTATCCTGGAAGCCTGGTGCCTGATGCTTGTGGATTTTCACAATGTATTTGTTTAAGACATAGGACTATGCTGACTGTGAGTTGAATTTTATTAGGCTGTAGCTGTATGCTCTAAATTCAATTTTTCACTGGAAAAAAAAGCCCACGACAACTTGAAAGCTGCATAAGGATTGTTGTTTCATGTTTTGTGCATGTGTCTGATGAAGAAGGTCTTCCTGATGAAGAGAACTATGCAGATGTTCATAGAAAAAAAGAAGACAGACGCTCATAGTAAACGTCCAAGTGAGCAAAACTTTCAGGTTTTTGTTCATTATTTTGTTCCAAGTCAGTATCTCATGGACATGTTAGATTGTAAATTGTGAGGACATAAATATTCACTAGCTTTCTACCCACTGTGCTGATACTCAGTGGGTATTTCTAGGGATTTCCACAACTCGAGCAGTAGCAAGAACACTACTATTACTAATAATTTAGAATTTATTTTTATATTTACCTGCAATAAATAGTTAATTTAAACAGCATTCAGTGTGAAGCAAGATATTTTGAGTACAGGTAAAATTAATCTGCATGCACACCACTTTGGCATTATCTTTTGTCTCAAAGCCAATAGCAATGAGAGCTGGTCAGTGGTTTAAGTTTGTAAAGACAAAGCCACCCTGCTTTATTGTAGGGAATTGTTTCTTTACAAAAAAGGTGTCTGTCAGCACCTTATAAAATAGCAGTCACAATCTATTTATAGGGATAAAGTGTATTTTTGTTTTGTTTTAGGATAATTTTGTTTCCTTTTATGATGGAGTCTTTGCCACAAAAGGCCAAGAATCTAGTACTTGTGTAAGACAGTTTTAGCTTCTCATTGACAGTCATATAAAAAAAAATAGGTTAGAGGCTGACTAGTGAATAGAGAATTGGCTGCTCCCTGGAAAACCTTTAGCTCATACCTTCTTCTTCTGTTACTGAGGAAAAAGAGGCTAAATTTTTGGACTGAATTCTGGTTACAGAACTTGGTCTGAGGAAAAGAACAGCCTTCATCTGGGTACTTATTCCCATTTCTATTCAATTTGCTTCTATATTGCATTCAGAAAGTTATCTCCTGGTTACCACAGCCTCGATCTTCAATTAATGCCTGCACATTTTCAATGGGAAAAGAGCACCACAATAAATAAAGTAGCTACTCTGTTTCAAATGGACTCTCAAATCCAAAATAAGTTTATCTTTATGACCAAGAAAATAGATAGTCTCAGTGAGCATTAGATTATTACAAACATAAATATAGTGTAGGGGGTTGTGTTTTTGGATATTTTAAAGTTTCCTTTACAATTGAAACATTGCTTTGTTTATAAAAAGTACTAAGTGATGGATTTGTTTTTGTAAACTATTATATTTTTACAATTAAATTTCATATAAATTCCTTATTGCAATGTTCTCATTAGTCTCCTGGTTTTGTTTTTCTTTTCTGTGATAGAGATTTTGCTCAAATAAAAGCAAAAAAAAAATTAAATATACCTCTCAAACAGAATATTTTGAAATGTTTGCTGACAAAATATGAGGAGGGGCTAGGAGAACTTGGTTTGTTCAGCCTAGAGATGAGAAGGCAAACAGAACCAAAAAGCAGTCTTTGACTATCTGTAGGGAAAGCTTTAGAGAACACAGAGCCAAACCCTTCTTAGAAGTGCTCAGCAAAAGGACATGAGACAAAGGTCACAGTTGCTTTGACTAGACAGGAGGAAGAAATTCTTCATGGTGAGAGTGGTTCAGTGCTGGAACAGACCACCCAAAGAGGCTGAGGAATCTCCATCCCTGCAGATTTTCAGAAGTCAGCCGGGCAAACCCATCTGCAACCTGATCAGGGTTTGCGATTAGCCCTGCTCTGAGCTGGCTATAGGACTGGGTAATGCCCAGGGGTCCTTTCCAATCTAATTTTTCCTATTCTCCAATGAAATAGTACTAAAATAATGGTAGTCAGCACTATCCATTAGAGTTAGTACAGCTCACTAGAGTTCCCATGACGTGTACTAAATTTTTAAGTTCCAGGCTTTATACACAGGCTTACTTCTCTGCAGAGTTTACATGAGCAAATCTTCCTTTAGATACTGAGTTTTTTTGTTATAAATTCTTTATGATTAACACTTCAGATAAGACATAGGATATTTTCAGACCTTCTGTCGCCATGGTCATTACTTTCCCCTGGACTCTTTGCCAATGCACTCCAGGTTCAGTCAAATAATTACAGCATGTGACACAGAAGTATAAATAGCTCTCTTTACCTGAACTAATAGCCTGGTTCTGCAAATATTTGTCATTGTGTATGAGCAGTTCCATTCATCCTAGTGAATTATTCAACTTGTGCCCTAGTGGAAACCTTAGAAAAGTATTTGAGAATCTGCTTCTGTTGTTTCAGAAAAGTACAGAAGCGTTAGCTTGCACTCATTCATTGCACATTATTCATTGCAACGTAATCACGTGGTCCTCCCTCACTCTGTTTGTGAACCTGAGTTTCCTCTTCTAGCTGAACAACTTCACAAATATTCAAACTGAATTGTATTCATTTCAGAGTTTTCTTCTCATTCATCCACTGAGTATTTGTGTTCTTGTCTAGCTATGTTTCAACCATCAAATACATCAGTGTATGGTTCAAAACATTAAAAAGTATTTAGCTATCCAGAGCAAAGCCACACATTGCGTCCTTAATGTGGCAAAAATTGAGTAAGTATCGATAAAGGCAGAAAAAAAATAAACAGCTCTAAGGATTCCTGAATGTATTTTGTCATAGGTGTAAGTTAGCTTTCAGCTACATTTTTTTTATCTCATCCCAAGAAAAATGCCTACATATTTCACAGTATAGAAAATGCGTGATTATGGCTTTGCAAAATCTATCATACATTGTTGTCCAATAATTTAATCCAATAGAAAATTATATATTTTAATAGCATAACCTTCAGAACATAAGTTCAAGCATGAACCTTTCTAATTCCTTGGTACGCTGCATAAATTGTAGAATCATTGAATAATTTAGGTTGGAAAAGACCTTTAAGATCATCCGGTCCAACTGTAGATGTAGGGTGCCCTCTGTTTAAGGGATACCTAAATCACTGATTCAGTTAAAATATCCTTTACATTTGCTGAGCAAATCCCAGATTTTTGTGCTGTGTCCTTTTTGGCAGTATCAACCACATTTATGTTGTATTACATGAATAATACAGTCTGACATGGCGAAACCTGCCAGGAATCTGTTTTTCCTCACAGTGGGCCTGCAAAGCTTACAGAGCAGAAGAAAAATCCTCAGAATAAATAGGATTTTTTCCTGCCACGCATCTCATCTGAACTTGATTCTTCTGAATACAAGTTAGAAATAACTTTTATCCATTCTGCTGGAAGCTACCCTTACACGCAAAAAATCTGGTCCCAACCCTCCACAACCAAAGTGCTTACATGTAAAAACTCTATCAGCAACTTCACAGCAAACATTTCTGTACTTCCTCTCCGTATCCGCGTATGTATATTGTGGCTGCAACAGAGCAATCCTGTATCATCAGTGTGACTTTTCATATATCTTCCCACGTTTATTATCTGCTGAATTTGGAAAAAAAAGTCAAGACTGAGTTTGGAAATGTTGTAGACAATACAGTCATTTGGAGCACTTCAGAAATGAAACCCATTGTGTCAAATGCTCAACAACTCACGCGCTTCAAATATATGCCAACCAAACTGTGGATTGATTACATGGTCTTGGAAAGAAGTGGTCTTTATTTGAACAGCAAAGTATGGAAAGGGGAGAGAAGTGTCCTTTTCTCACCTGTTTATAAAAGGTAAGAAAATATTATTTTTTACTTGCTGCATGTCTCTCTTAGGACAATGCAGTCCAGGTTTCCTCTGGGAGTTTCATTCTTTCTTCCATGGACTGTTGGCAAAGTCAGGGAGAACAGACCATTCCATAGCCTGTGCACAGGTTTAGGTAATCCTACTAAAGGGAATGAGTATTTGCCTGATGAGAGCTGGGTATGATACTAAATGAAGGAAGCCAGGATGTGTCGTGCTAATACATTTACTTTTTAACTCATTGTAACTTCTTTGTGTTCTCGATCCTGGAACGTGAAGGCAGATTTACCTGTATGTGCTTTATCTCACCCTTCTTAGTTGTCTGCTTGTGCTCCAGCTTTTTGTTTAAGCACAACCTGTTTGCAGGGTATGTCAGGAAACCCTATGCGTTGAGAGAAGGCTTCACCCATCCTGTAACATACAAACACCAGTATGTGTACATAACACAAATAGAAATAGTGTACTGCAGAGATAAGATAAATTTAAAATTAAATACTGTGCCCATATTCCACTGCTGAAATTAATCTGTAAATACTGTAAGAAGCACTCTTTAGAGCGATACTACCCAGTTGATTTAATAGTTCTATAGATACAACACGCATGATAGGTGGGGCTTTACAATCAGCAAGCACACTCTCAGGTTTCAGCTGTATTGAAACCATGGTTCAGTGTCTCAGAAATTAACAGGTTCTGCATTTAATACTTTTTAATATTAATTTTGCATTTAATAAAAAAGCACATAAAGGAGGTTTTCAAACTGAGTTTGCTGTAATCACTCAAAACATGCGTCTATTTCCTGCTCCGCCACTCTGTGACCTTTCTCCCTCTTTTCCTCTCTCAAATTATCTTCCCAACATATTGACTGCCCCTCCCAATTTGGTGTTGTCTGGGAACTTGCTGAGGATGCACTCCTCCTTGTCACTGAGGGCATCAGTGAAGATGTTGCACAGCGCTGGCCCCAGTATCCGTCCCTGAGGAACATCCCTGAGGAACGCCCCTTCTAACTACCCACCAAAACTTCATGTCAGTCTTCACGAAGACCTGCCCCAAAGTTTTTTGCGGGAATTGAGGTGAGGTGGACAGGTCTTTGGTTGCCTGGACTTCTGATTGTCTTTTTTTAAAGGTGGACATAACATTTTCTTTTTAAGGGTTGTTTATTTTTGTATTTCAAAGTCACATAAAACTTTGCTGTATTTGCTACCAGGTGAACTCATTTTGTGAAATCAATGCCAAACACAACCAGAGAGAGTTTCACAATGTTGTAACCTGCTGCCAAACACACTCCCATGGTGGTGGGGGGGTGCCCCACTTCTCCTCCTGCTGTGCCCTCAGAAGCCAAGATCCTTTCCCCTTTACAGATGGGAGAACTGCAGTTTACCAAGCATGTCTGAATCATAGCATTTGCAATACTTGAAAAGCCTTCCAAGGCCCTTCTAAAATGCACACATAAAAATGATAGAATTCTGTATGTAGTGTCAGTAAGCCTGATGAATGTGGGCTGTACCAGTTTCTCCTCTCTCTCACACCATCAGTTCCAGCTCCAGTTCACGGAACCTCCTTGCTAATTTCTCTGGCGTTGTCAATCTTTCCCTAGGTCTGTGAAGAGAAGATAATTGCTGCTTCAATCTGTGTCTCTGGCCTGGGTTTGAAATATTATGTGGCCTGGAAGGAAAATAAGACACAGAAAAAGAGGAGGGGTGGAAGGAGATTTTAAACAGAACAAAACGCTGTTCCTGCCTTTCTCCCCTTCTAGCACATGAATCTGTGATCTCCAGGCTTTATACTCAGAGGCTGCATTTTAACCCCTTGTAGGAATCTAACCCTTTCAAAGCCACCTTGCAATGTAACCCTTTTAGTGAGAATGCTGCTGTGCTACATCATCCTGTGCTGAACTACCCCCAAGCACTGAGGACAAACGCGTTCCTCCCTGCCAAAAAACGTCCTTCAGGAAACCTGTTGCCAATAAACCCCACCAAATTACAAAAGGGAGTGAGTTCCTCCTCCGGCACACCTGCTCCTAGCGCTGCGGGGAGACAGGGTGGCTGCCCCGCCGCCGGTCCCCACCGCCCCCAGCCCCAGCCGGGCTCCCCCTGCCCGTGCCCAGCCCCTGCCCCTTGGCACGGGACCCGACGGCCAGGGCCGGCCCGAAACGCTCCGGCTCCCTCAGCACACCGCGCGTCGGGGCTGAAGGCTGAAGGAGAGCCATCTTCCTGAAGAAAACAAGTTTCAACACCCCCGGGGGCCTGCGGGGAGCCCCGAACACCCCGCGCTGTGAGGGGCGGCAGGGCAGGGCCGGGCGGCGCTTTCCACAGCGGCCTGGAGGGGGCGCTGCGAGCCCGGCCTTGCGGGGCGCGCGGAGGACAGCGCGCGGCACTTCAGCTGGCCCCGGGCAGCCCGCGGCGGCTCCTCTCACCGCTCCCCGGAGCCGCGGGGGGACGCTCCTCGCTGCCTCCCCCAAGGGTCGCCCTCCGGCCGCGAAGGTGCTCGGTGCTCCCGCGGGGGAGCCGCTGGTCCCGCCGTCCCACGGGCGGTGCGGGGCAGGGCAGCTCCCCGGGCCGTGCCCCCTCGGCGCGGTGCTTCTCCCTTGTCGGGGGGAACGGCGACGCGTGAGCTCGCCGGACTGCTTACCCCCGGCACCGCCCGGCCGCGCTGCCCTGACCGCACGCCGCTTCCCCGCGTCCCCGGCGCTGGGTCGGGCTGGGGGTGGGCGTCCAGCGGGGGAAGTTGTGAACGCGGGGCAGGGGGCTGGCAGCGGGGTGACGGGCGCGGAGGAGGAGCGGGGAGAAGCCGCACCGGGACGAGCCGGAGGAAATCTGCTGGCGGCGCGTCAGGCGCCTGAGGGGTAGGGGAGGAAGGAGGAGGCGGGAGGGGAGCCCCGCGCCGGGGTACCGCGGGCAGGGGAGGGGGGGAAGCACCGCCACCAGCCGGGGGAGGAGCGGGGGGAGCGCCGGTGACCTGCCGCAGATCAGCTCAGCCGCCGCCACGACGAGCGGTTGCCGCCGCCAGAGGATGCGCGGAGCCCGGGCTGCCCGCACGGCTGCTCCCGAGGGCGGCCGCGGGCAGCGGCGGGGACAGGGGAAAGTTGTGCGCGGTGGGCGAGGGGCTGCGTGCCCCGGGGGGGCGGAAGGGTTCTACCGGCCGAGAAAGTGGGGTTGCAAAGCAGCTTCTGAGCTTGCTGCCGGGCAAGCGCCCTTAACCGTCATCCCAGGGATGAAGGGGAACTGGGAAAGTAACTCGGAAAAGTGAGTGGGATTCTTATTTTTTTTTTCCTTCTTTTTTCCTCCTAATCCGGAAGGACCCGTTTAAAAGGAAAGCAAAAGCCGCTGTGTGCAGCTGCTGCCGGGAGTGGAACGGGAAAGGAGGGGGCTGCACACCGGCACCCCTGCCTGTGCTGAGCGGGGTGCGGGATCCTGCGCTCGGTTCTCCCTCAACGTGATCGTGCACCCAAGCAGCTGCACATAGTAAACAGATTCATCATGCGACAGAGCGCAGGAAGGTGAGACAGAAGCAGAAACAGAAACTAACACTGAAAGGAAGAGGGGAAAAAAAAGACAGCGACTGCGAATTACTTCCAGAGAAAGTGGGTGGATATTGTACAGCAGCGACTTGGGATTTTAGGGGATGCACCCTTACATTTTGCTTCTCTCTAGTCCGAGCCTCCTTTCTCCGGTGGCAGAAAGCAGCTGTACTTGCTGGCAGGAAAACAGGAGGAGGAATAAACAGGAGGGTTTCGTTCAGCAGTGCTTGCGATGCTCTGCTGATCTGCTTTAAGGATTTTTTTTTCCCCCCTGGTGGATGTTGATTTCTTGACCTTGATTTTGAGTCCTTTTAGTTGCATCGCAGTTTTTGGTTTTGTGGTTTTATTTCCTTTGGCGAGGAGTGGAAAGGGGGAGGCTGGATTCGGTGCTGAAAGTTGCAGCTATTATTATTTTGGAGCCAGCATGTGCACCAACATAGTCTACGAGTGGCTGAAGACCCTGCAGCTCCCCCAGTACGCCGAGTCCTTCGTCGACAATGGCTACGACGACCTGGAGGTCTGCAAGCAGATCGGGGACCCGGACCTGGATGCCATCGGCGTCGCTGCTCCCCACCACCGCCGCCGCATCCACGAAGCCGTGCGGCGGCTGAAGGAGGCGGACGAGACGGTGGCGGGGCTGTACTTCACCCTGGAGCCGCAGCCGCCGCCGCCGCCNGCGGGGGGCGGTGGGCGGTGGGGAGCTCGCCGCCTATCCCAGGCTGAAGCTGAAGATCATGATCCGGGACAAGCTCATCCGCGACGGCATCAACCTGGGGAAGCCCCCCTACTCCAACAAGGTAAGAGGGGCCCGGCCGCCGCTGTCCCCGCTGTGGTGGGGCCGTGGGGGCAGCTGGACCGGTCCTCACCCAGGCAGCGGTTGGGTGACCTCCACCTGGAGTGGGGGTCCTGGTCCTGGTCCCACCTCTTCCGTGCTCTGGTGCTGAGCGTCTCCGGCTGTGCCTGTGGCATTTTTGGAAGGAAGCATGGTCAGGATTTGGCAGCAGGCAGGTGTGAAGAGTGGGGCCAGCACCGGTCAGATCCACCGGCGCTTGTTGGCCTCATGTGGACTTCCAGGATGGTGCAGCGTTGCACTGTGTTTTGGTTTCGCCTCTGTTTTGTTTTCATTAAGTGTTTCTTTTAGTCCAGTCTGGTTTGAAGTGTGGAAGCAGAAATTGACAGGACAGTCTTAATGGTTTGGCGTTTTGTTTGTTTGTTCTCCTTTTCTGTGAAACTTTTCCATTGTGTTGGAGAGTGATGGTTTCTCTCATCTTCTGTTAAAGGTCATACTTTAGTGTCAGTTTCTGTTGGCGAAATGGCTTATGAAGCAAGTGGTAATATGGTTAACGGAACAGCTCCTTCTATTGCCTGGATTTATTTACTGGAGGATGGTAGTGACTGGTGAATGTCAAAACTATTCATCAGCTGCTCCAGCATGGGTCGGTCTATATCCAGGACACACAGTCTGCTGAAAGGCCAGAAAAGTGCAGGTCCCAGAAGTGTCCATTTCATTTTGATGAAACCCCAATATTTACCTAATGCTTATCTTTTGAAAAGGTTAAAACATAAGATTAATGTGGTTTGGAAGATAGAAATTGTTTTGTCTGAAGTTTTCTGCAGGCTTCCTGCTGAAAATATTGTATGCAGAATAAATAAAATTATATAATTGAATGGATAGTACCATGGAGGAGAAAATTATTTGTGAAAGAAGATAAGGTGTTATAATGCATGGTTGCTTCAGAGTTCAGAATGAAGTGCTTCAAAGTTGTTTGATGACCCAAGTTACCTGTATTTTCTTTAGCGATTTGAAGTCTGATTGAGCAGTTGCAGTTGACCTTCAACTTGTGGGTGCTTTTTGCCTCTGAAAAGCTTATACAGGTGTGGAAGCAAAGTGACTGGGATGTCTTCAGGTTTGGGTTTACAGAAATGTGAGGAATTGAAATTGAGAAAGAATTATCTGCTGCAGGGGACATGGATATGAGGACAATGAGTAAAATTCAACTTGAATAACAATGTGGAGGTACAGATAATAAGACTGGATAGGAGTTTCAAGACTCCACCTTTTTTAACAGCTTGGTGATAAAGGGCCACTACTCTTCTCAAATACAGCACAGTTGACTGGTTTGAGATATTTATTTGTTCTCTTTTCCTGAAACATCTGGTTTATGACATTGTCAGAGAGAGTGTATCCAATCTCACAGGACAGTAGCCAAATCTCACTAAACATCCATGAACTTAAGTACATCCAAATCTTAAGTACAGCATCTTCCAATGTTACTGTATCATTTCAGATAGGTTTTTTTTCTCCCTTTGAAGTTAAACATCACTGGACTGACTTCTGAAATTACTATTACCTGTCTTACATAAAATAACTTCTATGAAAGTTCTGGTTTATCAGTGAAGCTGCAGTGCAGTACCCACCTCCATAGCTATGTTCCTCTTCTTGCTTTTCACTTGGTGTATGTTCATAGTCACCAATTCCATCTTACCAAGTGGATCCTCTACCTTCTCTCGTCTACACCTCCTCCATAGCAATTGTAAAATTTCTAAGATGCCAGCATATGACATCAAGGAAATTCAAACCTTTGGTGTTGATTTCTTCTTTAGCTCACCTTATTTTAATCTCAGGCAAGTCAGGGCAAGCTCGTCTTACACAGAAAGCGTCACTCAGCTTTAATTGGTTTAAATCTAAATGCAATATTTTGAAGTAGAAAGAGGAACCAAGCTTACTTTCCCAGTTTTATTTCAGCCTGTGGTGTCAATGTATTTATTTTGGATGATAAATGCATATAACATCATTCTTTTTTACTGTAATAGAAAAACTTTCTCCATCTCCTCAGTGTGAATCACTTCACATTGTAGCATGTTGTAAGAAACCATAAAGCTGGCAAGATTTGAGTGTGTGTTGCTCAACATGTGTTATTCTGAATGCCACCCACTGTAGCAATCCATCTCCAAAACGGCTTAAAGGGAATAGCAAAAGATCACGTCACTGTACATTATTCATTGGATGTTGTTTAGAGCAAGGGAAATGAAATACTGTGTTCTTTCATTTGGGAAAAAGCCATATTATAAGTGTCTTTTTTTTTTTTTTAAACCTTTAGAAAATTGTGGATATAATTTAAGCAATGTGTATTATGCTTTTAATATAGCATATGCAATGTACAGACTTCTGCATGTCAAAAGAAACTGGATGTATTCTCTGTTGTACACAGGATTAAAGACCCAGCTTGAGGTTTGTGTGAAGTTTTTTGCATACATTTATCACACGGCCATCTACAGATGGTCACATGGATTTTCTGGAGCAAGGCACTAAACACTGACCCGTTTGGCATCTATTTGCATTTCTGCTAACTAGACTGATAGTTCCCTCCATGGTTTACATGGAGAATGGCATCATCTTCTCCTCCCAGTATCTGTGAATGGAGAGTAGTACCTATGAATGGAGGAGCATACGTGTGTGTGTATGTATACATAGACGTGTATGCACTTTGCTTGTTTCTTGGAGAATACTTCATGTGTTCAGTTATGTGGTTCTCAAGACAGTTTTGGAGTTTTATTTGAAAACATTCCTGAGAACTGGAAGTGCTGCTCCCCTGTCTTGTTTATAGCCCTTTGCTAGCTGCTAGAACTGTACATGTGTCAGAAGATTAAAAATGGGTATCGGATGTGGCTGTGGAGATGTTAAAAACATCCTTTGCTATCCTTCCGGTGTTGTTGCTGTGTTTTCAGGGGAAGGGTGAAATAACAGGGTGGGAAGGATGGAAATGTATTGGCATGGTAAATTTTGGTCTAACTTAACTTGATTACAGTCAGCAGAAATGACTAACAACCACTTCGCAGAGCTTAATGTAAGTCTCTTAAAGACGTGCAAACTTTGAATTGAAGTCATGTGTGTGGGTGACTTCAGACATGGAGAATTATCACAAGCCGTCTTGATTATTTCCATGGAGAATTAGAACAAGGCCTCACGTCCTCAAATTACATCTTATGTTTTTCAGGTATAAACCAAGGAATATAACTGTAACTGAGGAGAACCCTACAGAAGTCAGTTTCTGTTCCATGCTGGTAATGGTCCTTAATACACAAAGCCTTCTGTTTTAGTTTCCTGCCTGCTGTTGCTGGCTGATAGCCTTAGAAGTCTCCCATATCTAAGAAACTCCTGGTGGAGGTGGTGGGCTCGAATGCCCTTCAAACAAGATCCCGTGGTACCTCTCCGAGTCAAGCGAAACATCTGTGTCATCTCAAAACATCTAGCTGCTTTTAAAGTTCTCCTTGATGGTTGTAATTCTGTCCTTAATTAGGAAATTAATTATGCCTTGTGTATTAATATTATTTTGCCATGTAGAAATTTTGGGGGATGGGTCTGATGGCAGAAAGAAACCAAAATGAGCAGCCCCCCTGGGTTGCAGTGAAGATGAAGGAAGAAAAGCTCAGGACTGAGCTGAAGCAGCTGGATCAGAGGAAGTAGAGCCTTTCCCTCCATATGGAGACGCTTCTTGCCTTGGTGGGCTTGTTGCAAAATGGATTATGCCAGTGGTGGGTTTGAGCAGGACTCATGTCACTAAATGTCACTGTGGTAGGGAAAGCAGAGGGGCACCAATGTTGTCAACAGAAAGACAAGTAGGGTACCTTGTTGTGGAACATGCCAAGAGAAATTAAGTATTCTATTTATCTCGAATATAGATTAAGTGACATTTATTAGTTTACTGGAATTTCATTACTATTTCCAATTGAAATAAATGGCCTGACCTGTTTCTTGAGGAACTTTATTCAATTTTTCATCTGCACAGAAATGCAAATACATTAAAAATCACTGAAAACATATATACATTAAAAATCACTGAAAACATACATGCATTAAAAGCTGACGCACCAATTAAGATGATTTGCTTAGCCTCAGTAAAGCTACACTCACGTAGATTTCAATATTTATTAGAGAGAATAAAACTGTAGTGTGACATATGTATGTGTACGTGACCTCATTGTCACTCACTGTGCTGTTCATGATTATCAGCATGCTTGGAAAACAAACACTGAAAATTCAGCTGCATTTGAGGTCATAATCTCAAGAGTTCAAGCAGATGTAGAAAAATAAGAAGTCAGATCCAAGCGAGTCTCTGCTTAAACACTCAACCATGTTTTTTTAAGAGCAGTGCTGATGATATAGCACAGATTTGTGGTTCTGATTAAATCTTTGTTTAATCCTTGCCACTACAAAATGAGGAATATTTCACATAAGTTAAATGTTAAGAGGCAAGCATGCCAGAAACACTGCTTTGAAATTTACTGGTTCAAGCTGAGTCTGGAGATGGATAATGTAGGCAGTGCTTTAGATATCTACAGAAGTGAATTCAGTGAATTAAAAATATTGTGCTCTGAAGAAATGGCAACACTTACCCATGCTAGAATTAAACATGAACCTTTTTCTACAGACCTGTCTGCTTTGGAATAGCTGCATCAACTCTGATTAGCAGAGCATTCTCAAATGTGCCTTGGGGAAAGCTGCCTATTGACAAAAGTACTAGTGCATTAAGTAGTAACAATATTTTCATGGCAATAAATTAGCAAAGCTACATGCAATGTTCAGGAAGTGAAAAGGTATTTTATATAAGAAAACACTGAATTTGCCTTTGACTTCATAACTCTGTTTTCTCTTAAAGACAATATAGCACCTCATATTGGGCAATTGTTTCAAAGTCCCGGTTTATTAAGCTCACAGAAAACAAACTGGAAAATATCTTATTCCAATCAGACCATGAAGGCAAAATGTTGCAGAATAGAAATAATACAGTACTGTACGTATTTGCATTTGAATTGTTCCTGAATATTTTAAAGTGTATTCAATCTGTCCTGGAAATGTTGAATGTAAATATTCCTGGGTTTCATTATCTCTCGGTTTTGAGGGGAGGAAGATCACATTAGGGTGTATTAAAGGTGGAGTCCTGAGAGAGAACAGTGCCAGCTCCACAGCCTTCTCACCCCCTTTCTATGATTGTGTTCCGGTCCCCCCATGAATTTTCTCAGCTGGGGGAGAGGAGGACATGGCTCCACTGCTCTGTACAGGGGATCCTTCCTTCCTTCCTCCTCCACACAGCTCTAAGTTTGAAGGAAAAGCTGAATTTACAGGTCCTTGGCAAAAGAGAGATGCCTGGCCTCTTGTAGTTCACTGAAGGCTTTTTCTTCCCCTAATGGACATGATTCAGTCCAGTCTCTGGTACAAAGCTGAACTGAATTTTCACCCATAATGCGGGATTTTGTGTGTGTACAGCACCTCAACAGGGACACCCCCAGTGGTGTGGCAAATTCTGACTACCAGCTGCCCTCCTGCACACCAACATACCTGTCTTGTTTTAAATAAGTTTGGTGATCACAAGTCTTTCTGAGGAGAAAACACATTTTAAGGAAAATATTTCTGTTGATACGCCCACCCCCAGAGCTTCTATCTCTGCCATATGTAGGATTAAGCCCATACTGTTACACAGCCATGTGTGGGGAATACCAAAGAAACCAAGATAATTTCTCACCAATGAAGTAATCTTGTGAACCCTATTTCTGGTTTTCTTTTTGACCAATATCAGTATCTCACATATACCATAGTATACAGGGTAGCTATGTCCCTGATTTCAGATGTGAACTTGAAGAACTGGCCTGAAGTAATGAAAAATTTTAGACAGATGAAGCATTGAGACCCACTACTACACCGTCTTTGTCCATTGCCTTAAGGTTAAGAATTAACTTCCTTACATGTCAGTGGCAGAAAAGTGATCAAGGAATAACCAGTAACTTGGCTATATAGCAGTTAGTTACACCTGTTCATTTTGCCCGTTAGTTATACCCTGTGTGCATATGTCGTTGTGAAGAGTCCCTAGCCATTAAGGTACAGAATCTGAAACATGCCAACAGCTATTGCAGAACTTTTGAAAAGTGCAGCAGAGGGGTTTGAAGTGACAGGAATATTGTTATTGCAGATTAGGAATGGAATTTATTATATCACTTACAGGAGCTCACTTACTAGTTCTAGACTTTTCCAAAGCAGGAGAGGATGGAATGAGTTAAGACTGGATTGGTAGTTACAACTTTGAAATTTCTTGCTTTGTCATGTTGAATGAGCCCCTTTGCTTGGCATTTGACAACGCTATCTGGTTCAATCTCTTTGGCTACGCTAATATGACATCTCATATTGATGTGCTTATCTTGACAGATGTGGTGGCTTGTGCATGCTGCAGGAATTGTCGCTTATTAAAAGAGCACGTCGGCACTATGTTTAGCACTGCCGCGTTATTTTGGGACTGGCTGTGCAGCAGGAAGGGGAGAGTTGGGTGAACCTCCTTGATGCTGGAGGTCTGCGAGCCAGGCTGGCCCAAAACCGTCTCCAGTGACTCATACGGGCTCTTTGGTTTGTTCCTTGTAGAGGGTAAAAAACTTGTCTTACTGCAAAACAAAAGAGAAGTGGTGTCTCACATGAAACACAAGTAGAAGGACCTTCAAATAGTATCTTGGTTCTCAGAAGCCCAGCAAAATGTGAGTGCTGTGATGCATGCCTCTCACGGGAGCCTTGCTCCTCCAGTTGGTCTCATTCCCAGTGAAGTCAGTGGAGATTTTGCCTTGGGATTTCGTTTGGTGCTGGGTTTGGTGGGAAGTGTTCAAATTTAAATCAGCTTACAAGCACAGCCTTACCAACTGTAGATGTTGTGGTGGGCAAGAACAGGATGACATGATGGGAACGATAAATGCAGCAGTAGCGTGCAAAAAGAAAGAAATCAGAACTTTTCAGAGCTTTAAATATCACCATTAGCAGCTCAAACAGCAGGCAAGCCAGACTTCTGAACACAGCGCTTACAGGTTTGTGCTAGAATAAATTTTTGGTAAATATTATTTGAAATCTCCTCTAATGTATGTTGGCTGGAATCAAGTACACATAGTTGTTTATGGCTGTTCTCTCAGGAACTTAAAATCAGGGAGAACTGCAATAATATATAGCAAATAAAACTTATAACCTAGTACAAATGTCTTCCACAAGTTTTTTTTTCCCAAGAAGAATTGCATTGGCTTTGAGGGGATTAAGCAAGGATGTGTTGTTATCACTGCATATGATGTCAGTGGGAACTTTATGGGAAAATTAAGTCTAGTTCTGATGCCTGTGCCTCAGAAACCAGAGGGTAAATTTGGTGTGGTTAAGAAAAGAGTTAAAAAGCTGGAAAAAAACTTGCATCTCAGTAAGGGACTAAGAAAAGCTTGTACTGTTTTTTTCCCAGAGTCGGTTAAGTGGTCACTTGGCCATGATCTCGCACGCATGGAAAGAAGTATTTTTATTAGCAGAAGAAGTCATTGAGAACTTCAGTGGCTGGGAGCTGGAGCTAGGCTCTTCATGCTGTAAAGAAGGCCAAAAGCCAGTGTAAACCAAAACCTTAATAAGTCAATATTCCATAGAGGAAAAAAAGAAAAAAAAAAACAAACAAAAAACCAAACCTCAAAACCCAGAGCTAGGAGCGGGAGGCAGTTATGGATCAGTGCTCGTGGTTTGTGGATAGTGGTGTTTGCTGAGTGTGACTCTTCCACACCAGCAAGATCCTGTCCCTTGGGCTTCACATCTCCCAGCCCTGCTGTCCCAGAGCCCTCTGTGTACCCTAGAGCTGCTCATTTGCTGCCTTGTAAATCATCTCCCCCACGTCTGCCTCAAGGCACACCCTTTTCTTCCCTGAGAGCAATGTCTTTCCCACGTCTTTTACTTGGGTTTACCCTTGTAAAAAATATATATTTTACCTTAACTGTCCCTAACCTTTTTCTCCCTAATCTGCATTCATGTGACAAAGCTGAGGCAGGTTAACCATGATCTGTTTGGGTGAAAAGATGGAACTGATGCAGTGATACCTCTTTGTACAGCTTGAGACAATGCTCCATCTTTCACACTTGATCCCATCCCATCCCAAGCCCTGTGTGCATTTCATTCCATCTCTCCCTCCCACTGCTCCAGGGTCCCAGGCTGTAATTTGGACCCCTCCTCCTTCTCCTCCGCAGCATTCTAACGAGAGGAGACGCTTTCTCTCCCACCTGGGAGAGTGGGGCCATCACTCCTCTGTCCTTCATACTTGGTGCCCCCAGCTGCCTCCCCATTGACCAACACAGGTGGCTGAGCCCAAGTCTCATAGAGCCAAAGCTCTGAATTTTCTTAAAAATTTTGATCTTAAAACTGCCACAAGCTGCAGTTATCCAAAATCCCTCCAGCCCCAGTTCTGCAGCAGAAAGAAGGGATTGATCTAGGAACAGGAGGGTGTTTTACAGCTTTTCATCCTATGTATGGCACTGGCTTGCTCTTTTTGGAGCAAGACTGAACGTATTGTTAAAAAAAATAAGTTGCAACCTCATCAAAAATTATGACTTCAGTGCAAAAATGTTGAAAGATTCTTTTGGCATAGTTTTTTAGTGCTAATGATGTGATCATGATAATTGCTCCTAACTGCAGCATCTCTGGATTCTTGTCCGATTGATTAGTGGTTGCCAAAATGTTTTTTCTCAAATTTTGTTTAAAACTGTTCTACTAATAACTGCCTGCGCTGTGCTGCATTGAGAATTTTTACAGAAAGGCATCTCTGATCTTTTGTACACTTCGTCGTTAATGTTTCCCCCTAAATATCCAGCTATTAGTTTAGCAGAAGTTTTTCCATAGCTGGGGAATGAGAAATACCAGAATAAAGAATCATCAGGAATTGAATTTGTCCTTGACAAGGTCTGTCTCAGATCTTCATGTGTTAGTTCCTAGCCTAAAAATTTGAACCTAAAAATAAGAATGAGTGATCATTTCAGCCTCTGAGTCTACATTCTCTCTCATATCAGACCAAACATCACAAGGAAATCTCTTTTTAAACACTAACCTGAAGAAACTCAAGGGTTAATAAAGAGAATGGTGGAGATTACTAACCAAGAAGGTTTGTTCATTTTGAGGTGTTAACATTCAAAAAAGAAGAAAAACAGAAAATAAGGGAATGTGACTGAAACTGTACCAAGAGATCTGGAAAAAGAGTCATTTCGATTTCACCTGATTTGTTATTTTCATGTGGAGAAAATTCATTGGACTTTCCTATGAGAACTTCTAAATAGGATTTTGCCAAGAGAGTATTTCAGAGAGAGGATTTTCACACACACGAGGTATTTACACAATGGTAGCAATAATGCTCTGTAGCTTGTGGAGTAGGATGGAGCAAGAGGAAGTTTGACAAGAATATCACTAGCTGGTTTCTGTCCAGCTCTAAGAATTAGATACTGTAAGGACATACTTCATGCGGCCAGTGACTAGAAGTAATAAAATATGTGTGTGTCATTGCCAGTAATGTCAAAACCAAACACAAAACCCCAGTCACTCATTTTGTATCTCTTTAAGAAGCAAAGGTTATGTCAAAATAAAATAAAGTTGACTTTATTTTCCAGATTTGTGGTCTAAAAACTCAGTGTTTGGAGTAATGTTGAAAAATTCTCCTTTCAGAAGTACTTTGGGTCCTGATGAAATAATTCCCTGGAAAAACAATTTTATTCTTTTCCATAGAAAGGCATGCATGTGCTGCAAAGTGAAGGGGAGGGGACTAACTTAATTGCTATCAGGTAGAAATGGAAATCAGCTGAGACAAGCTTGCTCTTGTTTACTTCCAGGCTAGTGGCCTCAGTGCTTGTTTACTTCTATGAGTAGCACTACATAGGATTGAACCAGTTGGGGATGTTTTTCCTGTGAAATTTGGATAATCTGCAGTATCGCTTGTCATAGGTAAGTTTTATGCCTATTAATGAAAACAGAGATTATCGTAATTAGAGGTAGTCTGAGTCTCTTGTAGGTATTGGCTTGTCGTAGTACTGTAGCAAATATGTGATAATGTGGGTGCTGTGCATTTTATAAAATATTGCATTACTTACAAAATTGGTGGGTTTTATATGAGCCTTCAGTAGTGGGTATTAATTCAACTGTGTAGGAAGTTGTAAAGGATTGAGGTGTTTCCCTAAGGAATTATTTAATCTTAGAGCTGGAAACTTACTTAAGAGAACTTATATTTTAAACTTATGTATATTAAAAAGAACTGTTTATGGAACCACGGGGTTCATTAAATCCTAAATTCCTATGGTGTCTAACAGGAAATAAGCCATTGCAGTATATCCTTCCTGTGTGTGTGATGGGTTTGGTTTTGGAAGGAGCACGGATTTGTCCAGGAGAACCAACTGTTTTCCTAGAACTTGCTTTATAGATCTTTCAGTAGCTGAAATTGGTGTAATAGTTAAATGGATCTCGATGTGGAAAATAAGGAAGAAATTCCTTTGTGCTGAGCATACTTCTTCCTACATGCATAAGAAAATGAGCATCATCTTCTTAGTAAGAAATATCTTCATATTTAGAATGAATTAAATTCAAGGTGGAGGTACTGAAGGAATTTCAAGAGTTTATTTTCCTTTTTTTCTTCTTGCCTCTCTTGTCATATTTACCATGGAAAAATGTCTTTCTCTAATTTGAATTTACTCTACAACTGGACAAAAACTATTTTACCTTTTTATTTAACACATTCTAACTTCATAATGTGCCTTTTATGTGGTTTTCTCTGATAGTTTATGCAGTATGAGCATACACTTCATGTACTTGATAGTTTTAGCTTCCTAAGTGTCTAATTTTAAATGTTCAAGATGTGCTATTTTTAACTGAAGTTCTGGCATTGTTTTTCCTTCAAATTAAACATGCTACTTAATTTCTGTTATGAACTTGTAGAGGTGCTGTCTTTCAGAATGATTCGGGTGTTTTCACTAACACTTGCTTCTTTAGACAGTCCTTCCCAGAACTTATCTTGGCTCTTAGCACAAGCATGCTGTTTGTTTTTTTTAATTATTTTTTGCTGCTCCCCCAGCCCTTACTATTTGCTGAAATATTGTTTTACTTCTCTAGTTCCTGCTAATAAAAGATAAAAAATTCCATCCTAAATGTCATTGTTTTTGGCCAGTCCCTCTTCATTTTTGTCTTGTGAAGTGTTGCATTTACAAAAAAAACCGCCAAACGTTTCTGTAGACTCTCTCGGATAGTTACCTGAACAGTGATTATCCGTTACTGATTGTGTATATCACACAGACAAGGAATATATGCTAACAGAGCAATATTTACATTTTTATGTTACACAGTTGCAGGAGCATGCATGAATATTTAGGTTTTAGTTTTAGGGGTTTTGTAATGCCTTCTAAACTGACTGCAGCACTTAATTTTTGCTTGTATATACTTCCCTGCAGTCTGCTCTCTGCTTGCAAGTGAGATGTACAGAATACGGTGGTAGCTAAATAGCTCTTTGATGTAAGAGGAAATTTCTGCAGTGTAAGCAGCAAGTGTTACCAGTTGCTTTTTCTCTAGTAGGATTTTCGAAAGTAAAAGCATGTTTACCATAAATTCTGGCAGGTCTGTAGGCTGTTACCCCCTATCGTGAAAGTTGGTGGAAACTTTGCTATTGATTTTGTTGGTAACAAACTGAGTTTTTTTTTTCCCCCGAGTACCTACAATTTTACTGTTTAAGTACAAAATAAAAGAATGTAACCATGATAGTTTCTTGTTGAAACTCTGCCTTGATTTAAATGGCTTTTAAAACACATTTTTATTAGCTGCTATTTTCATGAACTATTAAAAGTCCTTTCTTTCTGGAACGAGCTACTGACATTGTGGGTGTCCCTCTTTCCTCGCGCCCCTCCCATCTGCCCCTTACTGCTGCCATCCAAACACCATGACGTTGATCTGTACTTCTTTTCTCTCTTAGTTTTTTTCTGTTTGCTTTCCTCTCATCCTCTCCCCTCCCTTGTCTTTTTCCAGTTTGGAGGCTTGTGAAGTAAGTCCTAGCCTGTCAAACAGTGTGGTGAACTTCTGGATGCTTTTCCATTTTTCAGCTAGAAGTAAGGGAATAGAAAACATAAATCAGTAAGAATGAAATGCTTTTTGGCACATGAAAAGTGTTTAGAAGGCAAGAAATGGAAAAAGTTAATAATTGTGTTACAATTATTTACCAACGCTGTATAGCCCTTTCAAAAGGATTTTTTAGCCTATTTAAGGAGAGTAATCCTATATATTAATTATTGGTACTTTATTGGGCTTAAACTGCCTGGGAGGAGCTAAACTTGGAAAGGAGGTATGAGCTGTAGTGAAGAAGGTTCAAGAGCAGCCAATTTGAGAAAAAGAGTTTGTTCTTGGGCTGTGAGTTTATATCACGTTGTTTTGGAACTGTATGCCCAAGGAGGAAATCACTTTGATTTGAAACGGTGGGATTTGTCTGGAGATGGGTAGATTGGATTATTCATATGCGTTTGGTCAAATCTAAAGGTGGAGATTTAGCAGACATTGTAACTAATTTCCTGTTCTTTTTCTAATTTCAAGCAATGTATTTGGCAGAGTTGCTGGCTGGCTGCCCATATGCTCCCCTGCTTTTTCTTCAT
>VZTO01020802.1:1594-17939 GCA_013400615.1 Syrrhaptes paradoxus
TTTTTCTATTTCAACCTCATCATTACAAGCTCTGTGTATATAACTACAATGAAATTGCAATCATTTCCAAGCTTTAAGCACGTATTACATTTGAATGTATGCCAGCAACTACAACACTTGATCAGTCCCGAATTATGCTGTTTTGATCTATTTTCCTTTCAGAGTTACAGTTCCAAAAAAATCCACAAACATAATTCAATATCTAGAGCAAAAACATGGAAGTAGCAGCAAAATAAAAATATTTTCTTAGAAAGAGATAAAATGTACAAATTCATTTATCTAAACAAAATGTAATACTTCATTTTTAGAGGACGGACATAATATCGAGTTGTACCTAGGAGAAAATAGACCTCTTAAAGTTGCATCATGACATGTATTTAATGGCTGTTTCTGCTAGGTCTATTTATATGACCAATTCCTTAGGACAGGCATCTTGCATGTGGGAATAACAGACTATCTTCTGGATTTTCCCTTGTCTGTTAAAATAGTAAACACAACAATAAACTGAACTACATCTGGCTGAAAAGAGACTTCATATGTCTCTATGTATTTCAGGTCTAGCTCTGGATCACTAAAACGTTTCTCTTGGCTTTGTTGCTTCATGGAGGAAAAGAGCACTAAATTAATTTCCATTTAAAATAGGGTTTTTTTAATGTTGCATCCAAAACCAGTCATGGAAAAATACTCAAACAAATTGAATTTTTTTTCTGTTTAATGTTTTCAACCAAATTATAACTCACATAATTCTCATGTTTGAGAGGCAAGCAAGTATAGTTTCTATATAAGATTTCTCAGCTTTACTATCATTCTCAGCTAACTCAACAGTTTCCTCTGTTCATGGCCAGATCCGTTAAGGCCACACTACACTGGCAATCACAGAGTGGTGCATGGACCTGTGCTGGGAGTCCCTGAAGACATCTGAAGGATAACAGTAGTCCTTGGTCTAAAATAAAAGAGATTCAGCAGCCTGCACAACTTAGACCCCAGCTTCATATTCCAAAGTCTGCATTGTCTATTCTGTCTCTGCCCATTACTTGCTTTACACCTCTTAGGTGTGCAGATTGAGAAAGGAGACTGGTAGTCAGCACTAAGTAGCAGAAGGATATAAAATATCTACCAGCTGTCTCTGCTGCCTTCTGGAGCCATGTCGTCACTTGCAGAGAAGNTTCATAGGAATTGAGGACCTGCAGACTAACTGCTTAAATATAGTAAACGACCTAAATTTCAGCATAATACAAGATAAAGAAATTAAATATGTAAGTAATTTTTAAATTTACAGAAAGTGTGTATCAGCAAAAAGTCTTTTAGTAGATTTAAATATTAGAAAGTAAGGATAATAGTTTAGAAGCAGTAACCGTGGAGTATTTATTGGTAGTATTTTCTATAATGGTGAAATGCTTCTTTCAGTTGTGTCCTAATCCTACGTTCTAGTTCGTATTTACATATGCTAAAAGATGCTGAAAATAATGTCTCCTTCACAATGTTCTTCTTTGCTATGATCCTTTGGTTCCCAGTCAGGATCTTTAACTATTGCAGCAACGATCATGACTTGACATAGAGGTGCACTGTTCAGAAAACTACCAGGAGAGCAAATAATTTGAAAGATTGTGTTGAATTAAGTTGATTTTCTTAGTAACTCTGCCACCTGCAGCACTAAAGAACAAATGTCTCCATGATGGACAGGTCAAACATAGTTTTTCATAAGCTGCCCACAGCTGTTCTTTCTTTTCCTGCTGAATTAACCACTTCATTGCTGTTCATTCATGCATATGTCATTGTAGTTTTAAGGAGAATGTGTATTCATTGAAGGGAAAATGAAGCTTGAAGGTCTAGTCTTACTGAATCAGCCTCATTATCCTGAACCTACTGATATGTCTTTTAGTACTGAAGGAACTACTTATGCCTTTCACTGTATGTATATGCAAGAACACATGTTACTTAAGGAAAAAATCTGAATTTTGAATAATCAGTATCGGCAAGATAATCAAGAAAACGTAAAAAAGTCGGGTTTTTTTTGTAACTAAACCATGTGTGCTGTAAAACTGAATACACAAAATATTTAAAGGAAGTGTTAGGTGATTAAAATGAGATTTAGAGTATTAGCATTTTTTTCCCAGTGTCGACAGTGAAGAAAACTGAGAATACGTATTAAGGTTATGAGGTAATCTAAAACTAAATGTAATCTGCATGCCAGAAAAATGTAACTTAATAGGTATTAGCAGCAAAGAGCACTGTGTGGGTTATAAAATATAGTTTCTATGTATCACTTGGAACAGATGTTGGCTGGGTATTTATCTACAATTCAAGTTCATTGTAGTCATACTGATAAAAGAAATTATCTATTCCATTATAGAATGTTTGTAACTAGGAAGGCTAGCTGTACAGCTCCAGACATCGTATGGCAAAGAAAAAATTAAATTAAAATCATTAAGCAATGAGAAACCACTAATACAGTGTTCTGAGATTTTTCCACTTGTTACTTTGATCTGTCCTTAAGATCTTACATTAATTCTAGGATGCTTGTCATGAAAAGTTGAGTCAGAGCAAATGGTTAAGTTTTTACAATTCAACCAACTTTATTTGTTTACTTTCAAGACTATAAGGAAAGTAATGATAATTCAGAAATTTCTGATTTTTAATGTATATAAGGGAATGTAAAATCTTTCTTATACTGAAAGTTTTGTTTGCAAAATGTTATCTAGTTTTCTTAGAAAGTAAAATGTCCATTAGACTTCAAAAGTAAAATGAACCAGGTTTGGGGGTTTTTCATATCTTGGTTTGCTATTTACAAGAGAGATCAAGAAGTTCTCCTTAATGTGGTTTTTCTGCAAGCTTTCCTACTATAAAAACTGGAAGTTTTCCACTGAATTTGTTTGAAATGCCTCAAGAAAAAAAAAATATCTATCTGCATACCTGATCTGGCCAAGTGAATATGTTAAATAAAATATTAATCTATTTCTCTTATACTGGGCTTCCTGGGATAAATGCAGTTGTCCTGATGTCCCAGTCTTCAATAAATCCTGTGAAATGCCTGCTGGTCATTCCTCATCTTCTTCGCAATATCTACACGCAACCAGTGAGAGGTCATGAGTTCAACTGCCAACAATATCCTGATAAACTGATTGAACAACTCCTACTTTCACTGTATACTCGAGCTCCTTATCACAGATACAAGCAAACATTTGTTCTACCTGAAGTGGAATGGGCAGTCCTTTGCAAACCTGTAAGCACTCAGGGACATACAATGGTTGTTACTCAGTTAGGAACACAAGAGATGGGATGTAGCTAGCAGCAGTCGATGGGCAGTAGTGAAGCCATCCAGTTATGGTCTCGTCACTCCCAGCTGCCGGCGAAGGAGCTGCTGTCCTGTGGTGTACTGAAATACTGAAAAGAGACAGTGAAATTATGTTTGATTGAGGTGTACTTTACCAACGAGCTTCTTGCAGGATCTGCCTCACATTTAAACAGTCACTTTCCATACTATCAGTTAACCAAAGCAGAATGCTTTGTCTGCATATATGAATGCACTTCTGCTCCTCATGGAGGACAGAAGAGAAAATGATAACTTGAGTTCATGGATTACTGTCCCTTCAAATTTCAAAGTCCTTGCCTACTAGTCTTTGAGACTCTCTAAAAAACTCTCAGAGTTAAAATGAAATTAGATTACCAATGCCCATTCAAAATTTTATCATTATATTTCTGCAGACTGTTTGATTAAAATAATATGTTTGCTATAAAGCTTTATTCTAATATCTTTGCTTTTTCTAAAATTTCAGAAAACAGCAGACCTTTCTGCTTCCATACTATTATGTACAATGGAAACTCTTACCACTGTACCGTTACCATAACAGTACTCCTATATGAGGGCCCAATGCTGTGTGATTGAAATCTCTGTGAAATTAGCAGAGAATTCAATGAGAGCAGTAGCAGGTCCAAATAACAAAGTAATTTAAAACCAAACAACCCAAATAGTACTTCTATTATGCTGAAGAACAGTAGAGGAAAAATATTTCCTGTGGCATTAGCTGAATCACCAGGGTGTTGCTTCAATTCTCAAAATGATGGACTTACAAAGTAAATGATGTGCATTGTCCATCACTGTATTTTATGCTTAGAGAGAAAGATCTTTCAAGGTAATTCACAAATTTTACATTTACTTCTAGGCAGTGTGTTTTTTGCAGTGTACCTCAAAGAAGAAGTGGCTTGAGTTCAAGCTGTAATTAAAATGTTTCTTTTATCTTCTTTAGCATAGCCCACAGTGAATCTGAAGCAACAGCAAGCCTGTTAAACAAGATAAAATATGGTAACATACACTTTTCCTGACAAGCAGTTTACCAGTTTTCATAATCTCATATAAACAAACCCAGAAATCTGTTCCAAGGCTTGTGGACTCTCTAATGGAATGTAAAATCTTCCAGCAGGAGTAAGCAAGCATGATAGGGCAATTAACAATATCGCTGTCTTTGTTGACAATTGCCAAGTAAGATATAAAGAACAATTTATTCCAGGTAACTCGTTCGCGGGAAGATCAAGGATTGCTGTGTATCCATTTAGCCCAGCTGAATATGATTATCTGCATTTAGAAAAAGGCCATGGAGCTGAAGTGAGCAACTTCTTTCATAGGCTCTATTTTAGCAACAGCTCAGGAGTGGATATTTTAGATTAATAAATCTAATTAGAAGAGGAACAAATTTAATTATCTTGCATATGTTACATTTTCTGAGAACAAGATAAATAAGTGATTGTTTTACACTTTTGTATGCATACAAACATAAAAAGTTGAGTAGCTCTTGGCAAATGTTGGAGCATATTCACCATACTTAAGACATTTTTGATTCATTTCAAGGGGATGTTATCTACACTCTTGAAAATCTTTTATAGACTAAGAAAAATGACATTTATTACTGTATATTGAACTACCTTCTCTGATGTAAATTTGTTTATGCTGAATAATTCTTCATTACTCTCCCAGAGGTTATGAAACCTGTCCACTTTAGGACTGACCCCAAGGAGGTCACTGAAACACAACCCGTATTTATTTATCTGTACAAAGTCCTCCTTAAAATTACTGTAATTAAAAATACACTGACTGACTTAAAACACAGTTTCTTTTGGTTTGCTTGCTTTTTCTAACATTCACTAACTGAGTAACACTGAGACTTTTAAAAAATTCTTTATTGCCCAACACAGTGAGAGCAGTTAGTTTAGTGCAGTGTTTCAGCTACTGCTGTCACTAAGTTTTCAGATTTTCCCTAAGGTAAGTAAGTAATCTGGTCCCTTTTAAAGTGTCTAGTCCAATGGATTCAGTCTAATGGAGAGTCTGGACTGGGTTTCTCTACAGTGAGAACTTGTCTGTATGGAATAAATGTTTACAGTATTTTTTTCCACTTGTATTCACAAACGTGGACATTTCTTCAGTGATTATGGTTCAGTGAAGAAGAGATAAAACTTTCAACACATTAGGGATAAAATGACTTCTGGATTGATTGCTTCTTGTTTTTTCCTGACTAATAACCGGACAGTTCATTCAATTATAATCAAAGATAAATGTATGGTAATATAATTATTATTGCTGTTTATGAATGCAGTCTTCCAACATATCTAAACAGAATTGATTATCATTCATGCATTTTTAAGGGCAAAGCTGCTTACCAAATTTTCAGGTTGGGCTGAAAAATATTTCAATTTGCTCCCACTATATTTTGTTTTCATTTAACTTGTGTTATATTTCTTTTATGACATAAATAGATTGATTACTCTGAAAATATTCCATTATTCTGCATTTTTTTAAAATACAGTCATAAACTCATGAAATTTAGGGGTGTGTTTCCTCAAATTTCCAGATGTCTGTATACCTGCCTCTCCTGGAAGTTGTACTGCCTAAGGGAGGTTTGTGGGTTTGGCTCTTCCATTTCTGTATTTCACAACACTTGGTAGACAGTTTTACTGTGGTTTGGTTTGGTTTTGTTTTGTAATTGGGTAGAGTGGCTACAACAAATCTTGTAACCAACAATTTGAAAGGTTAACAAAATACACAAAGCTTGCTCTTGATGTCAGAATTGCTTCCTAGTGTCCTGTTTTTCTCAAAGCTCTTGTGAATCAAGTTTTCTCTAATTTGTAAGAGCCTTGGTGAGAAAGTGGCTTACTTTAAAAGACATTTGTCAAAACAGCATTTTGGATCTCCATGCGGATCTCAGAGGTTGCAACATGAGAATCTACTCAGTCAGGATAAACCCTTCAAGTTACAACTTCCCATGTCTGGATAGGGAAGAGGAGAAAGGTGAGGTACTGAAGGCCTGTACTTTGGGCGGGCTCCTGGGAGGCACACAAACCCCACAAAGAGGTATTTTCTCACCCTTTGCCTCCTGCTTTCATACAAAATGGAGGTCTCGCTCTAATCCCACATGCCAGATCAGCCAGCTGTTGCCTAAAAAGATAGTGAAATCTGCTCTTGGCTGGGTAAAATTGTGAGCTTGTCCGTCAGTTCTGCTGTCTATGAGATTGACTGTGTGGCAGATCCCGCAAAGCTGTGCCCGTTTTAAGGAAAGCATAATCACGTTCCGTGTTAATGTGAGCACATTGACTTTTAAATTTTAAAAAAAGTTTTCAATATTTTTAAATAACTATTTTTGTTCTTGCCGGTAGACGCTGCTTTTCCTTTCACAGTTGTTTCTTTCCCAAGGAGCCAATATGAAGAGATAAGCACTCTCACAGGAGGACACAAAAACACACCAAAATCCAACACACCAGTTCTACCCCCTGTCATTTCCTACTGTCCTACAAGAGGATGACCTTCAGTAAACATGAATTTCTGTTTGGCTCAAGCTTGGGTAAAATAGATGTATAATGCTCTTTGCAGTTTAGCTTGTGTAAAAATTCAGATGACTGCCAACATTTAACAGGATTCACAGCATTTCACATTACCAATACCCCAGGCTACTGGCTAATCTTAAATGCTTCACTAGACTGATTTTTATATTTCCAAAAGGCCGTGACTTGATTAGCCATTCCATCTCTGATCTTATTAATTTATTAAATGATGATTAACTTAAATACATGCAATGATATTTTTCAACCTTGCTCATACTTTGTGCTTATTTGCTGATTTTGTAAAGAAAATACATATGCTGTACATTTGATACAAAATGTGCAATAAGCCATCTTTCTCTGTTTCAAGAAATTAAGAAAAAATCTGCTTCTAATTACTGTCACTACTTTGATGGATTTGGCACCACTACCTCATGTTGATCCTGGCAACTTTTATTCACAAAAATGCGTTTATAAACTGTAATCAATTCAATCCTAACTTTTCCTTCTATTATTTATTTATGTTGTGGTAGTATCTAGAAACTCTGATCAAGACCAGACATGTATTCAAAGAGAGATTTATACAAAATATTCCAACTGAAACATTCTGTGCCCTGAGTTAAATACAGGAGGGAAAGGACAGGAAGATGACAATCTTTGGGAAGTGAAGTCACTGGCTCCTGTCACATAGAATGCTCACGGCCAAGAAAAGGAAGTTCTCAGTCTGAAATGTCAATGTAGTGCTTTATCAACAAGTCTATGTTCTTAAATAAGTAAGATGTCAGTTATTGCTATGTGCAACCTGGCATTCAAAACTACATGCCTTAATTTAATCACAGGGACATCAGTTAGAACCTTGTCAATGACTTTCAGTAAGGAACAGATCAGTCCCTGATGGCCTGCTTACAGTTGCCTGATCATCTTAATTCCCAGAGGTCCTTTAATAACAAGCTTCAGATCAGGTGTGCCATGTCTTTCTTATCCCATGAGGCCCTCGCAGGGTGGAGAAGGTTTACTAGGTATGTACAGTACCAAATACACTTGATTTGCACAGGGAGTCCAGACACCTGTTGCACTTGCACAAATGATCTGCACAGCACACACACGCAAGAGGTCTTATCTCTATCGTTCCTGTAAACAGCAGGAGAAATGTTGTGGTAAACAGCCCTCAGTCACAGGCGAGGTGCTGATCTAGAAAGATGGGCACTGCTGTTACAGATAATCAGGATTTCTAATGATTTCTAATGAAGGGGGATTTTCTGTTGCATTGGGTGCGTAAATATTCATAGAAGTACTCTGAGTAGGTAGGTTCAGATTAGTGGCTTGACTTCATACTGGGTAGAAATAAAAGGTGTGTTAATATCACCACTTCAGTCTACTGTACATGCTCAGTAGATGCTTGCTCAGCTTAATGCGCCTTCTGCTTGCTGACTTATTTCACAAGCACAAACCCAGCATTTGTTAGATAAATAGTAAATTATAATAATAATAATAAAGTTCAATAATAATAACTAAAATATTAATAGAAAGGAAAAAAAAGAAATAAAAGCCTGTTACCCTAGAGTTATTGTACAAGTTTAGGCTTGGAGACCTAAACCCTTCAGATTTCATTTGAAGAGATCTGGATACACAAAAAGTTTTAATTTACAGAGGGGAAAAAGTAGGTTTAGAAGCATTTCTGCACAAACCATTTTCTTCTAGAATATTTTTAACATTTTGTACTTAATATTTTAAAAAACTTATTTGTAGGACACATAAGTTCTGCTGCTCAGACAGAGTCAGTAAGGTGTAAATCAGCAAAGAACTACAACTTGGGCTCCACAGGTCTCCATACTCCACAACTCTGAGGAGTGTGGAAGCAGTAGATCCGTGTTTTCACAAATCTATGCCTGAGCCAGCAAACCTGATAAGCTACTGAATGAGCATCTGGCCACTCCCATTATCCACATATTTCTGACTAGGTTATACCTATCGTGGCTGTGCAGCTTATAGTTGTTTCTGTTAGGACAGCACGCTGAAGAGTGGCTTACCTTTCGATATTCCAGTTCAATGTGAGAAGCATTCTTCAGCTGCAACTTTGGATCACTTTTTATTTCTGAGGTGATGTATGCTGAGCAAATAAAAGAGCATTTAATAGTGCAAGACATTCAGAGCATGTTTCCAGAAGAGAGAAGCAATGTATCACAATTAACAGCCCATACTGAGCCTTTCACTGCAGCCCAGACCTTAAAAGATTGTGCTTCATGGCTTTGTTCTCCCCAAGGAAAGAGCTGGTATACATCACCTCAGCTGAATCAAGATTCCGACATATCTTATACGGTTATGTGTCAAACAAGAAATGTTGAAAAATAGCCTAAATTACTGTCTTAAAGTACTTGTAGTTTGCATTAGCTCTTTAAACAGATGTGTCACTGCTGGTGTTTCTTTTATTTTTGTCACATTTCTGTTTACACAAACTGATACTTAACTGCAATTTGTGCCAAGCATCCATTAATGTCTTTCCATATAACCCCAAACCATAACAGATGTTATTAGTCCTCAAAAAGGATTAGGGGAAATTTTTTCACCATAGACAAAAATATCATACTAGTCTGGGCAACAGACCCATTAAGAAGCCAAACAGATCCATACAGCCATGAAAAACCGAGAGGGAAAACACAGTTGTTGGTGGTTGGATGTAGTGTTATGTATTCTGTATGCATTTATATAAAATATACACTATAAAGAAGACCTACAAATTTTACAGAGAAGTGTTTTGTTCTGGTTTTACCATTCTCCTGATGAGAAATAATGATCTAACATCTGCTGTGCAGTCAGAGAAAGCTTTCTGTCTGTCAGCTGTTCGCTATAGTATTCACTACAGTGTGTAGTTACTAGGAATAGGTGGAAGAAATCACACCCCTTAGCTTTAGGAGCCTGACCTCAGCGATGAGGCTCTCTGTACTGTGTGAAGAAAGGTGGATATTTTCAAGGGGCTATTCAGAATACCTGTATTAGGCAGCAATCAGGATTCCCACTTCAGTACTTTGAATCTCCTCTGAATTTAACTTTGTTAAATATGTATGGAGCCTAAAAGTCCTCAGGCTTGGCAATGCAAACATCCCTTTTCTTCTGCTGCATGCTCTTCCAGAGGGGCTAAGGGGAACTTGCTGTCAATTAATCTTTTTAATCTCATACACGTAGTTTGTACACACTAGACAACACAGTTACAGTTTAAGTAACTGTCGAAAAGTATGAAAGTTTTTCCTGAGTGGCTACTTTTCAAAGTTACGTCTGTAACCATTATTATTCAAGGTTTAATTTCTCTAATTTGACATTCATATCCTTCATAGGCTTGTCTATGTAATGGGAACTCAAGGAGTTGTGCTGAATTCAAAAACTCATTTCACTTAGGCCACGAAAGGATGAGAATCAGTGCACCTTTTTGAGACAATGTTAAATTTCCCAAGTATCTGCTGGATGAATTCTGGAAAACGAAACAAACTAAAATTCTATGATTTAACAAAATTTCAGCAAATTAGATATGCACATTAAGTTACTCACAACTTCATATACATTTGCTAAACAATATCTCACAACCAAGAGAGAGAACTGTTGGAGCAATTGTATAACATACTAAAGCTGAGGAACAAGCTGAAGTAACCGAACTGTGTAATTATAAATGCTTAGTCTCAGAAAAAACATGCGACTCCTGTTAAGTACAATGGGATTTGGTACAAACCTGGAGTCCCCAGTATATACAGTACTGTAGCTTTTCCATGACATTAGCTAGTTCAAATAGACTATAAAATATCCAGTACTAAAACTTATGACATTACTATAGGAAAAATATTTTATCTATTTTGGGACTTGCAATGAGCTGTACAAGAATTTTCCCCTCTCTCTGCCAGTAAACCAGCACCATCTAACACCAAATGTAATTAGTTACAAATTGCCTATTACAACTTAATTAAACTTCCTTGCCTCTCTGCTGCTTAAGCAACATGTAGATTCTTTTATGTACTTGCCAATTAGTGTATGGGGATTCTGCTTTCTAATTGGATAAAAAAAGTAATAAACTGAGCAGTGTGCTGTTGATATCCAGAATCAACTTTGTTAAAAAAATAGTGGAGACAGGTTTAATGCTTCAAATATTTATCTCAATTGAAATTGATTAAAACAATTTGAGCTTCCATTAGATATAGATACAATCCTTTTGTTAACAAAGTCCATCTGGTCTAAGAAAGAAAATTAAGATTCACTAATTGAAATTTGGAAGCTTTTTTCTAAACATGCATAATTCATACTGACAGAAAACAGAAGCTGCTATTCACCACAAACTGTCAAGTAGATGAATGTTTCATTTAGATGGAATTTAAGATTTCACCCAGCAAGAATCTACAAATACTTATAGTTAGTCACAGTCTGAGAAAAGAAAATCTGTTCTTTTTTTGCTGGTGCAGTATTAAAATCTTCTCTTTTTTACTGCGAAGCAATCTTAACCTTGAATGGTGCCACATTTGACCTTTCTCGTTACCAGTACTGGAAGGACCTTTCTAGACCATGAGCATTATTCAGCTGTGTGATCCTGAAACTCCATTAGCCAGGGATTCTCCTTTTTTTTAAATTTTTCATGTATTTACAGAATGCTGCTTTTGTGTCAGGATGTAATTCCATTTTATAGGAGGGCTATATTTAAATGTTCCTCTCCTTGGTTGCTTTTCTTACCTCCCGCCCTATACTCCGTCCCTCAAAAAACAATCTCAGAACGGATCACTGTGTTCCCAGTGAAGACTGGGAACAAGTTGCTGCAGAGAAGATGGGCCAGGAAATTTCAGGATATTGCAGCCACCACACACTTCACATCTTAGGACTATGACAAGAGAGATGTTAGCATAAGTCCTCTCTGCTTCAGCTCTCCATCTACCCTGGGACAGACACAGGTGACCTTCTCTTCCAGGTATGATATTCACCATTTTTCATCATTTCTGAGCTGTTTCTTTCTTGTCTTTACATTTTTGAGACATTAATGAAACTAATACTTTTTCATGAAGAAGTGTAGAAAGTATCTTGTATCAACCATATTGCTCAACTCAAAGCATGTTTAGCTTTTAATGGATCTTTGCCTGCATAAATATCCACAAAATAAAGAAAATTTGACCTCCATGTGTTGCCTTTGTCGGCGTGGCGACCTGGTTCAGGAACGGCACGGCGACCAGTCCCAGGCCGCTCGGNCAAGTTGCTGCAGAGAAGATGGGCCAGGAAATTTCAGGATATTGCAGCCACCACACACTTCACATCTTAGGACTATGACAAGAGAGATGTTAGCATAAGTCCTCTCTGCTTCACCTACCCTGGGACAGACACCGGTGACCTTCTCTTCCAGGTATGATATTCACCATTTTTCATCATTTCTGAGCTGTTTCTTTCTTGTCTTGACATTTTTGAGACATTAATGAAACTAATACTTTTTAATGAAGAAGTGTAGAAAGTATCTTGTATCAACCATATTGCTCAACTCAAAGCATGTTTAGCTTTTAATGGATCTTTGCCTGCATAAATATCCACAAAATAAAGAAAATTTGACCTCCATGTGTTGCCTTTGTCGGCGTGGCGACCTGGTTCAGGAACGGCACGGCGACCAGTCCCAGGCCGCTCGGGCCATCTGCTCACAGACACCAATGTGGTGGACAGCAAATGACATTTATTGAAGGGTGAACAGGCTTTATATAACTTGCATTTTACAACATCACTTCCGTCTGCTTACATCACAAACTGAACGCTATTGACTGCCCAGAGAGTCCTGTCTTTCCGTACAGTGCGACGTCTTCCAGCCACCAGCCCTAACTACCACACCATGGAAGAAAATTCTATCATGGATTTTGTTGGTGTTATTTTTTTTTACCCATACAATATTCACTGCTCTTAAAAAAAAATTTCAGATCTGAAAATAGTGGCTATCAAGCGTAGATGGGGAGAAGAAACAGTCAAAAGAGATGATATAATTGAAATTTTCCCTTCTTCCTTACAGTATGCTCTGGATGTATTTTGTATTAAGAGAGCTTAGCTGAGCTGAGAAAAATAATCGCTGGAGTCAGTGTACTCAGGCAAAAAAAAATCAAAGCCACAGCACTCTGAAGGATGCACAGGTGTTTCCTATTCTCAGTGAACCACCTGCTTATGAGTACATACAGCAGGAGAGTCCTCTGTTGGAAGTGAGTTTTGATTTGATGATAATTCAAAGATGAGAAAAATTATTATGAAGACAGGTATAAATAAGTGCTGTGTAGCTTCAACAAAGTCATGTAATAGAGTAGAAAATAATCCTCCTTCAGTCTACATAGCTACTGTGAGGCATAAATGCTCGAAATGAAAAAAATACAATGACACTATGGGAGCTGAAGAATAAGATTTCTTCCAGCAGTGATGTGGAAGGTGCCTGACCTAATTCACGTAGCTGCAGGAGCTGCCCAGACGCATCCACAAAGAATTCCATAGTGGCTAATTTAGCCTATTCCTCAGGTTTCTTGTCCCATCTAGAAAAACATACCCTATGCTTCCGGGATATGAGAGATTCAAATCTATTTTCCCCCCCTCTCTGCTGGGCTCAGAGGATGAATCCTATATGATCTGTAAGCCAGGAAATTTCTTTTGCTGCATTTTTCTCAGTGGCTATAAATCTAGCCTGACAACAATAAATGTTTTATTTGAGAAACCATAAAAATAAATTAATAACAGTGACTATTCACAAAAAAATAGTTATTTATGAAAAACTTCTGATTATTAATTATTTTGGACTGAACAGAATATAATTAATTTTCAATAAATATCCTGTTCATCAAGTAACACATCCTTCAAAACTGAAGTGCATTTATAGAGCTCTGAAGAGAAAGCTGAAAGATCTCTCAAAGCATACTTTGCCGCAAAGAATGCAAGGCTTCTTTTGCTTTCTCAGCTTTTAATTTTCTTTATAAAGTGTTAAAAGACCTTCTTTTATATATATGTACATATATATATAGGGTGAAATTCAGAAACAATGTAATTTGACATATGTTTTAGATTTCTCTATTATAACCATTTCAACTATGTAGCTAGTATCTAGAAAAAGAACATATTTGGTACAACACACAGATCAGAGGAACGGAGAGAGCTTCTCAGCCTGTATTAATCTGAACTTCCACTTATCCAAATAAGAGATGAGAAGCTCTAACTCAAAACAGCCTTCATATTCTAATTTTACGTAACATACATCATGAAGTAATGGAGGCAGAATAAGTCTGCATCCTATGACATAAGACTTTGGGTTTTAAAGTGGGATTTTATTTTATTTTTTTCAGTTTTTAGCTGATATTGATTATTTCATATTTTTCAGCTGTATTTTTGCGTTAGTGGAAAGATGGTCTGCATGACCTAAAAGCCAGTTATACTCTTCTCTTTTTCTGAATAGAAGGATGTTTCCAAGGGAACCACTTGCAGTCCTGTCATCTGGGCTGTAGCCATTTAGCCACTGCTACCTTGAATACATTTGAATATATTTTCTTACTCCTTGCAAATTCTCTGAAAGATTTCTTTCCTTTGTGCCCTCAGTCTCACCTGCTGCCCGCCCACCCTCCTGCTCTTTTTTCAACAATTTCTTGCCAATATACGAACTCTATAGCAAAAAGCAAATGCAGGCCTTTTCCACCACAAGCATGTTTTAATTGCCACACTGCTGTCAGGCTATAGAACAGCATAGCTAGATTCCTGCTGCAGCCTTAATGAAGTGACAAGAGGCTTAGTACAAAACTGACATCATGGTTAACACCAAGAGGTATTAATGGACTACACAAATCCAGCCTTCCCACCTTGACTCATAGCTACCAGTCTGAAGTTAATCACCCATTTTTATGTCTTCATGCACTGACCTATTTATAACTAACAGCTAGAACCTCAGCCCCTACACTTTACAATAAAACCAAAACAAATCTAATATTCAAACACAAATCAGCTAAAACAGATTTAATGAAAATATACATTCTACTTGTGACATGATTTGGGGTCCCGATTTCAGTGCTTGATTAAATACGTGTTTTCCACTAGTTGCACAGAGACCTGGTAGATGGTTAGGAGGAACGATTTATGGTGGACCTGTCTTTCCCAAAATATGTTTTTCCTTTGTTATTTACCCCAGCAGCTGTCAGCAGGGACAGATTTCTTTTCGTAAGCTACAATCTAAGTATCAGTTCCAAGTACCTCTAGAAGAGCAGACAGATTATTCAATACACATAACACAAAACACGACTGTAACCCTTCAAAGCCAATTTAAACTCTCCTGTTGCCCTCAGAGCTTTGTATCAGACCACAGATTTGATCTTGCAAAGGTATAAGCATTTCACTAAACCCATTTAATGACCAAAGGTTAAGGTGTGACTGAGAGTTGTACAGAATCAGGGTTGTCATGTGGTCCTACAGAGAGAACATGCATCCCACAACAGGCAAAGTCTTTGGTTATTTTTCAGACACAATATTGGTTATTTCCACACCAGATTTAAGAAACAGGCCAAAGTGCTTCTCAGTTACATCAGAAATCATACATTAGTATCAACTGGACATATGACTGGATAAATTTCTCAATGGCCTCATCTTCAAGAATTGTAAAAGGTCAAACGTTTTTTCTTAGCAGCCAGAAAACAAAGTGACACAAAGTACTAACCATATCTTTGCAGACAAAAGTGCCAGACTCTGAATGAAAAGGATGATATCCAACTGAACCAATGCAGGGCCTACACTGTAGACACATAAATTTGAGACAGATGTCTAGAATCCATTTACGGTTACTGGACAGTTGACTAGAGGACAAAAAGTTGCATCACCATGAATTTCAAAAATGTTGTCTCTGCTACAGTTTCAGTTAAGGTGCATCTTAAACCAAAGTGTTAAGTACAGTGGATATCCTGATTGCAGTTATGCCTTTAGAAGGGGGAAACTCATCCAGACTTACAACACTTGTTTCAAGCCACTGAAACTCATGCAATAGGGCTAGTCTTCCAAAGAATAAGATCACACTGAAGGACTAAACAAAGTTGTGTTTAAAAAATCTTCCTTTAATATTTACCCTCAGAATCACTCAGTGTTGACCAAATTAATCAGAACTTTAGCAAAACTTTTAGAAACTACCTCAGCAATAAAAACCTGTATTCATATAATCACTAAAGTTGGAAAAGACCTCAATGGTCACCAAGTCCAACCATCAACCCACACCACCTAACTCACTAACCCATGTCCCTAAGCACCACATCTACACATTTCTTGAACATCTCCGCGGACGGTGACTCCACCACTTCCCTGGGCAGTCTGTTCCAATGCCTGAGCACTTTTTCAGTGAAGAATTTTTTTATAATATCTAGCCTAAAGCTACCCTGGTGCAATTTGAAGCCATTTCCTCTTGTCCTGTCACTTGTTACTTTAGAGAAGAGCCCAGCACCCGCCTCATTACAACCTCCTTTCAGGCAGCTGTAGAGAGTGATGAGGTCTCCTCTCAGCCTCCTCTTCTCTAGACTGAACCCCCCCAGCTCCCTCA
>VZTO01020802.1:18012-60000 GCA_013400615.1 Syrrhaptes paradoxus
GGCTTTATTGAACCGCAGACAATGGCCTCAACCCATCGGTCCAGCCTGTCCAGATCCCTCTGCAAAGCCTCCCTACCCTCAAGGATCCAACATCCAAGATCCAAGGAGAAAGTGAAGTATTTACTGAAAACCACAAAAACAATCTTGTATTCCAAAAAATTTAACACTGATAATTCTTCAACCGTACTTTTCACAACTGAGAATCACTTATTAATGATCCTTCTTAGGTATACAATACTTAGTCCATAATTAAGACTTCACAATGTAATAAACTAAATTGCATGCATACACTGAGGAATCCGTGGAGATTGTTGTACACATTTCTTTAAAATGCAGTGGTTATATAAAGTATATAAATACCTTTAGGGTGCTGTGATGCTTTGTATGGGTTTTTAAAACCAGATAAATGAAGATTAACACTGCAGACTGTATTGTGTAGAATACAAAGCTGTCATAGCTGAGCACCTGGTGGGTATAAACCTCACTGAAGCAAAAGAACATTTAGACTGTTTTCCAGCTTGCAAGATCAGGTCTTGCAGAAGGTGCTGTATAAATGGATTATTAACCCTAAATAGGTAACTACATTAATACCTGTTCCCACTCTTTTGTCAGGTATCAGGCTGTCAACAGATTAACTCTTAATACTTAGCAGGGGACCTGTGAGTCAGTTGTCAAGTGTTTTAGTATTTACCAAGCTGGAATGAATGAACATCTAGCCACCAGAGCTCCTAGATGTGGCCAGCCTCATGTGATCGTTGTTGTGGCTTTAAGATGGGAAGAATTAGGAGAGTAAAATTAGGAGTAAGAGTAACAGACACAGCTGACTGCATCGATCTTGTTTATATAACAATTCTGAAAGAAGCGTTAAGGTAGAAGAAAGAACAGCATTCCCTGCACTGATGTGAGTGACATCCATTGGAATCTGTGAAATGATTTAAGTCTAGGTCTTACTGTGCAAGCGTGCCAATCTAAGTGGAACCACATATTGCTGCTAATTGGGATCCTTCAGCTCTGGAGGCCGTTAGCTTCATCAGCCAAAAAAAAACATTCTCTGAGACTAGATCAAGTTATCAGACATTGTCCTTGTAAGTAGTTATATATGTGACTGCAAAATAAACCTTGCACGACCTGCTCAACCCTCTTCATTCTAGGCTCTGATAAACTATGCCAAATTATCACTAAATTTTGTATAATTCTAGTCCAAAAAATTTTACAAAACCTCCAGTGATAGTCAGTCAGGGCACTTGTTCGTCCCCTTTAAGTATGGTCAGTTCAACAACATTAGACAAACTGGCCTCATCAAAGGCCTCATCAAAGATCATAAATAATTTATTTCTAGCTGGCAGCATAGTAAACTTGGTAAATGAACCAAGCATCACTTACTTGCTCGTGCATGAGTGGGATGATTATTTCCCAGATTCAAGATTATATCGTTAAACCAGATAAAATTAAAAAAAAACAAAGACTGTCCAGGTTTACTCCCAGAAAAATCAGCTTTATTCTGTTTCTGTCACAGCGAGTGTGTCTTATTTCCCAGTTAAAAACAGAGGAATAAACTGTTGTCTTTTCAGATGTTTATTTTGCTTTCTGATGTTTACAAATAAGAATGAAGCTTCACATAGATAAATTAATAAAGTCCCAAGCCCTGATTCAGTTTCCTCAAGGCTGTATTACTGAAATGTAGCTGAGCATATTACAAGATAGAACATTCATGAAGCTCATGCAGCATTATTAGCTAGTCTGAAAATATCACATATATGCATAGTATTTCTTTCTTCAGCCTGAGCCAAGTACAGAAGTACAAGACTATTTCTGTAATGTGGATGGTTTTAATCAGCCTAATGAAAGGATGAGGCTTAGCTCCATTTCTGTTCCAGAGTCCTGCTTCAATGTGGCATGTGCACTGATGGTCTTGGATTTTGCTGCCTTGCAGACGTAAGGAGATACGCTGTAGTCATGTCCTGCGTCTCTGGACTTCTGCAGGACCAGCTCATCTCCAAGCAGATTTCATACCCCTTTTGCAGAACACAGCAGTCCCAACAGATGTTTCCCTGGCTCTCTGGGCACGAATACGTGAGGATGTCTGAATAACTGGCACTATACTTCTATGCCCATACGGCCTGGCAGCGTTCCTGCTTGAAGGGCCAAAACGTGTTAGCAGGAGGTTAAACAACATGAATTTGCCTCATTGAAATAATGACATGTTTTCTTACTTAAAAACAAAAATGAAACCTGTTCATTTTGCCCAACAAGAGACGCATTTGTGTTCAGTAAAGACACAAAGATTTTTTGTCATAGACTTTGCAAGTGCTGTGAAACGTTTATTCAGCTGCCGATGCTCTACCGTCGCTTCATAAAATTCTTCCATTTAGTCACTAACCAGTAACTGCAGTAACAATTAAGCATGCTTCTTTCAGCTGGATAATTAAATGCCAAAAAACCCCACCACTCAATATGTAATTCACTCAACATCTTGTTGTTTGAAGGGACTAGTGTTCACAGATAGGATGGATTGAATTCCTAACAACATCTGGCATGAGCAATGGACTTGGCTGTCTCAGTAATAGCATTACATTCATGGTAGGAATGACAGCTAACTGTAGAGAGATGGATGGGCCTTTTCTCTGAAGTGGCAGATTCATGGTTGTAGCCTAATGAATCGGTATGTTGTAACCCCTGGCCATGTACATACTGGCCTGTTGGTAGTGACAAGCTGCATCAGGAGGTCCAGAGTAAATTGGAGTTGTCAGATCTAATAGAGAAGGATGCTGGCTTATAACTTACTGGGAAAGCTGAGTATAGTTTCCATTCCAACAATCTGGATCAAAACACTTTCTGATCGCCTTGGTCAATTTATTCTGTCACTTAATTAAACAACAAGTATTACAAGTCTCCACAGCAAAGGACAAAGGGAGACTCTTTAACCTTGGAAAAAACAAATCTAGATGTTAGGTCTCAAGTAAAGTTTCTTTTTTCATAGGATCTGAGTTTACAGGAAATGTAGATCACCTATGTGTTTGTATGTTCCTGGATGTCTGGTTTTGTACCGTTTTCTACACTGAAACCTGTGAGCGTGAAGGATGCTCAGTGCAAGACAGGCTTTTGACAGCATCCTACAATCAATCAGACATAAAAAAACCTGCTTAAAAATAATGGTTCTTCTAGTGTCCAAATGGATTAGATGACGATCCAATTCCTGAAGAAACAGTTTTACATTTAATAGACTAAACAGTGTTTCCTGGTTCTCTATATGCTTCTGAAAGGTTGAGAGTGGGGGAAAGGAATACAGACAAAATAGCAACAAAAAAGAAAATGGTGGGTTGCGGGTTTTTTAAATTGTCTTCTGCTTAGCAATTAGCTATAAGTGATTGCTGGATTTTTTGTTTTCAGGACTCTTAAGACACAGTAGAGAAATAATAGAGGTTTTGAATGTAGACTATTGACACTTATCAATATGATCCCTTCCATCTTTTCTTAAATTGCACCACATTAATTAGCTGAAGTCTAGAAGGAATGATGCCTGAGTAGTCTGGGCTGAACAGGCTTGTCCCTTGAGAAATTAATTCAGTATATACATGTCCATTATTAGCATTTTCCTGCCTCACTGAAACACATTGTGCTGAACTGTGAAATACCTAAAGCCATTATACTGCAGTCCCTAATATATTCTGCAAAGCTCCAAAGTACATTTTAACCAACCCTGTGTTTGCACTAATTTTGGGGGTCTGCTGTTAACGTGTGGCGATTCAACCCTGCCTCTTTGTTTCTCTGTCTCTAAGCACTCGTAATAACGTGTTGACTTGTCTCGGGAAAAAAATTGTTTCCTGATGTCATATATTTTTTTATTTAGGAAATATGCATAAGCTCTTGAGCAGTATAGATGTTTTCAAGAGAACTCTCAAATCAAGAAAAACTAAATAACAACTGCATTTTGCCACTGAATCTATAACCTGTGCACTGTATTTTCAAAAGAGACAGGATTATGGTTTAGGTTCGTTAGGGACATGTCCTCTAAGAGACAATCCTGTAGCAGCATTTCTTTTAAAAAATTGTTAGATTAAACATGTCTTTGTCCATACAGAAATTTTATTCTTACTTATGACCTGAAATTGCACATTGCAACTCTTGTGAGACTGACAGAGGCATTAGTTACACACATGCACACACGTTTGTATTGGTTGCTATTTTTTATTACTGCCAGTTAGATTGTACAGTATAGTTATTTACTTCAGCGATATTAAATGGTCCAAGCAATGGGGATTCTTGTGTTTTGACACTGTAGTCTGAGAGCCACAAAGCAGCAGAGCCAGGAACTGTTTTTTATTTTTTCACAGAACAGTAAATATAAATGGAAAGATTCCTGTACAGGGAAAAGATGTCTTTGCATAGTTCCCAAAACAAGTGTGTTGAGGAAAGTCAAAAGTAAATAAGAAATACTAATTAATAATCTATCTAATAATGGGAAAATATATATAAAAATGAAACTTGAGTTTGTGACAGCTGGTGTAAGAATGGATTTTCTGTGTATTAGGAAAAATAAATATTCAAGATACTTTTGAAACAAAAAGTATAATTTTTTTGAGAAACATCACATATGTACATCACCATCTTATCAGATAAAAACGGTGTACTCAGAAAATATCTCTTACATAAAACAGATTTCTGAAGGAAAGGTTGTTTTCAAGTAAAAATACAAGCTCCTTCTGGTTGTGCCAAAAAAAAAAGATTATTTCTTCTATCTCTTTTCTTAAACAAAATAAAGTGTTTTCTCAAATCCAAAATCATTTGACAAAACATATTTTTTCCATATAAATATCTTAGACAAATATACACTGTGTATTTCCACCTATTAGAAGTATAACAATGAGTGAATTCATCTGGTTATCACTGAGTTTCTAACGGAAACTGAAGGAGGCAATAGCACTCCTGGCAGGGTAGACGAGCGGTAATGGTCCCATTGATTTTATAATGTGTGTGATCACAGTGGCGTTTTTCTCACTCCTCCTTTGATACTTACAGAGTTGATGTTTCTTTACTCAGGTCTGGATAAAAATGGGAACAGGTTTGTCACAGGACATTCCAATACGGAGTTAAACAGCTGAAATCCCTTCTCAGTGTAGCTGCCCAGGGGCCAGATTAAAAACGTACCTAAAACACACTTTAAAAACATTCTTTCTGATGTTCTTATAGATTTTTATGAGGAGAAAAATGGATGTAAGACAGTGACCTGCAGATGGAGTAATTGGAGCTGTTCCTACTGACAGGACTGGTGGAATTTCAGGATTATTTGCAGGATCAGCCTGGAGCTTTCAAAGCTGCCTGCAGAGTTAACTTCTAAATTCCATATGTCATAAACCATCTTTAGAAATATAACCAGGTCTGTTTGNAACATACATATGGCATGCAGTCCCCAGTTTCAGCAACTGGGAGTGATGTCAGCTGCATAAAGGAATAGACAAATATCCACAGACGTGATCTCAGGTCGCTGTCATACAACAAGAGCTAGAAAGACAAGAGGTAGAAAATCTGTAATTCTAAGTGGAAAGTTATTGAAATGTATTTGTTATTTATTAAGGTGAAATACCTAATGAGGCACATTTTGCCCTGACTTTATGCTGGCACAGTAGAAAATATTGGCCACTGGTGGGTGGGCAGGGGATGGGGAAACCTACAAGATTTAAAACCCACTTCAAAGCATATCCTGACAAAAAGTTTAGCCTTAATTAATACTGTTTCATGATTAACATTTTTAGAGTAGTGCATACAATAAAGAAGAATGTACAAGCAGTTGCCACATTTAAGGGAGCATTTCTTTTTTTTAATTAAAGTTATGTTAATATGAGAAGTGGTGAAATAGATGACCATGCAAGCTACATGAAAAATAGTAGTTCAACTTTTTTTTTTTTAAGCTGATCTGAGTTCAGTAGTCCATTCTATTTTCTTAATCCTTGAACTGGATTGTTGAAATATACTATGGAATGGCATCTTGGATTATGTTAATTGAGATTTTTTAGTTTATTGAAAATGTCACTTCATAGAAATCAAACAGATTAGAGCCCAGGAGCACACTAAACTTCTTCTGAATAGCTTAGACCAGGGGGCAAGAGAGAAATAATGTCTGGAACAGAGAGATTACGAAAGAAAGGCTGAGCTTCAGGTGGAAAGCTTAGATTCAAATTTAAGCAGCTAAATGAGTTCCAGGAACAGGAGACATCCTGAGAGGACACATCTGAACTATTTTCCCTCTATAGCAAAATAAGAACTGTTTTCTCTTACACCTTATAGCTTTAGAAAATACTATTTCTTAAGCAACCTTCTGTTTCCTCCTGTATTGTCAGTCATCTCTTCTGCATGTTTTAGGAAATCATGAAAGTTCAGGATGACCGAGTAATGTTGTTCTGAATTTGACCAGAACCTGAAGAAATTTGGAGGCTAGTTTCTGATCTCTTGTGAGAAACAAAATATTCCACTGATGTATTGAAGAAATTTAATGAAAGATGCTCTGTATTTATCTGTTGTTTGTATTGCACTTTATACACTTAAGTCATCTGCTAACCTGCAAGGACAGCTTCTGGCCTGCCAGGGTTTTCAAGAGGAGAAGGGTAATTTCTCTTATATGAGTGAAGGAACACATCTGAAAAAAATATAGTAGCATAATTTTATTGATTGAAGAATAAATTTTATGTTTCTTCTTTTTTTCTTTATTTCCAGAATAAAAGATTTAGATGTTAAAGTTAATTTGTTGCTTTAATTATGGGACTAGATTCAACCCACCTCAATCCAGAAGTTTGCCCTTTGATTTAACATTAGATGGCAAAGAACCTTCTGTACTTATGCTCCAGGCTGGAGAACATGTACATTCTCACTAAAATAACAGTGCAGCATTGCTGGTTTTACAGATGTAAAGTTTGACAATGATTTTGAGCATTTATTTGTAAATTTCTAAAGGACACAAGTCACTCCCTATTGATTTTTTATGAAATTAGGGTCACAGAATGACAGAATCACAGAATGTTAAGGATTGGAAGGGACCTCGAAAGATCATCCAGTCCAATCCCCCTGCCGGAGCAGGAACACCCAGATCAGATCACACAGGAACGCATCCAGGCGGGCTTTGAATGTCTCCAGAGAAGGAGACTCCACCACCTCTCTGGGCAGCCTGTTCCAGTGCTCTGTCACCCTCACTGGAAAGAAGTTTTTTCTCATGTTCAAGTGGAACCTCCTGTGTTCCAGCTTGAACCCATTGCCCCTTGTCCTATCACTGGATGTCACAGAGAAGAGCCTGGCTCCATCCTCCTGACACTCACCCTTCACATATTTATAAACATTCATTAGGTCACCCCTCAGTCTCCTCTTTTCCAAGATGAAGAGACCCAGCTCCCTCAGCCTTTCCTCATAAGGGAGATGCTCCATTCCCTTCATCATCTTTGTGGCTCTGCGCTGGACTCTCTCCAGCAGTTCCCTGTCCTTCTTGAACTGAGGGGCCCAGAACTGGACACAATATTCCAGATGTGGTTGTTTCACCGAAGCTGAATATAGCTAAAAATATTCAGATCTCCTTAAATGTGAGGTCAAATAAACTGATTTTTTAACTAAGGGTAGCTAAAATTGTAGCTATTCAGAAAATGTATTATTGGAACTACATTTGACACGAATTAGAATTCTTTCATGTATTTGCTGCTCATGCTTGTGTTTTCTCATTGCTAGCATTTGTTGCCCTCAAAATGTTTCAGGATCTGTATCAGCATCACCACTTTCCCATGCAGAACTACAACATGTTCCAATTTAATTAGGAGTGGCATCTCTTATTGTAACGCCAGCAACAATTTTAAACAAATACCATCTCCTGCAGTCTTTTGTGTGCAATTAATGGAAAGCTACAGAGGGAGACCTCATGTCCCATGGTGTTCTGAGAGGAAACACTGTCCCATTAAAGGCTGTATTCAGCTGTGTCTTCTGTCACCAAGAAAGTGTTCATCTAGCTGAAAAATGGTTAGTCCAAATTTCTATTCTAGTAATGAGTGGAGTGGTAATTGCAACAATTCATTGTTAACAGATGCCACAAGGGAAGACTATATGTGAGCAGCAGAATGCTTTAAGTCATATTTGCACTACGACTCTCTTGTTTTCAAAGGAAAATTTACCAAGTACCCAATTGAACTAACATTTTTAACATTCCATTTGTTGTCACAGTCTTTCAGGTGCTTCATCACAACATGGCTTACTTCTCAATACTCACCATGCATTCTTAGTCTCTTTTCTTCTTTTTTTCTTTTTCTTTTTCTTTTTCTTTTTCTTTTTCTTTTTCTTTTTCTTTTTCTTTTTCTTTTTCCCTTCAGGAAATGAGAAATATCACTGGTTTTCACTTTCTCTTTTGGGTACTACCATCATCAAGATATCAGCCTGTTTCTGGGGATAGTTTTGCATATCTACTTCATTTTGCTCTAGATTTTCAGCAGCATGTGACACACTTTGGGGTATATGGGGTAGGGCTCATTGTTTTTAAATTACTGCTGTAACAGTATAGATTTTATATGTTGAATCCTGAGTATCTTCAACATCTCCTCTTGAAAAGTTTTGCAGGTGAGAACTGTTAGTAGCATTGAGTGTTCATTTAGCAAAAACTTCTATTTTAGTGTGAGTTAATACAGGAAAATCACTAAAAGGACTTGTGTACATTGTTAAGTTGTCACTGTCAACACTGATACATTGAGGAAAAAATATAAAGCGACAAAACAAATTTTAGCATGTTGTATGTATTTTCAAGGGAAAATACTTCCATGGAGGCAAACACTGTATAGGAGAAAAAAACAGTGTTCTTATAAAATCTTTTTTCCTGGGGAGAAAAAGACTTAAAATATATTGAATAAATTAATAGTAATGAAGTAAGAGAGAAACTCCTATTCCAGGTTTAGGTCTACTCCAGCGACATAGTAGTGTAAACATTCAGCTGACATCATATTTAACCTGCAACCTTGAGTCATTTATGTAAGTACCAAACAGGAGAGGAAGAGGATGCTCAGGTGCACTCTTGTGCTCACAGTTTCCCACTGTCTTGTTCCATGGAGGAATCCTCTGTTTGTCTTTCATACTTGTACAGGGAAATCAGGACACTCAGGACAGGACTAGGTGTCACCTAGCCAAACCTCTGATATTTCCTGCTTAGGTATTCCATCCTCAATAGAGTATCCAATGTAAGAAGACCGGGTTAAATATGACACTGTATTTTGTGAAAATATTTCTTAGTGAAAAGAAGTGTATTTTTGTACACACAGTCAGCTACAGTTGATGATCATTATTAACTTCAAGGTCTTCAACACTGCAGTCACACACCAAGAAAAACTCTTTTAGATGTGGTAGAAGAGTAAAAAAATATGTTGATCTAAAGAAACAACTATTTGGGATGGGATTAGTTATGCAGTACCTTGATATGCATGTCTACATACACACCAGGTGTCTAAACTCTCTTTATAGACAGTGGTACTTAGAGTGTAGGTGTCTACTTTAGGCTTAGCGACATTATCCTCATGGCTAGTCCAGATTAATTTGTGACTGCCAGCTGCTTATGTGCAGAAGGGTAGGTCTGCTTGAGATTGCTGGGGTATCACAGACACAAACCAAGGGCTGGCAGATAAAATGTAAGATTTTGGGGCAGGCATGTGCAGTGTTGGAGCAACAGCTGGAGCCTGGCTTCACAAGTGATGAATTCTACCTGTAGAGAGTCATCCAAGGTTTTTACCAAATCTGGGGGAGGTTTGTGTTTCTTCCTTCTTTCATATTCTTTCACCACAGTAAATCTGGTTCTTGCTTTCAAGTCACCATGATTCATAGTGTGTGTACACACATACACTCAACCTGTATATTCAGGCATATCACACAAAGATATATATTGAAGATCAACACAGAACATGTATATATTAATATTAATACCTTCATGTATAAATACAAAGTGATCTAATCTTTAACCATTTTTTTTTCTACAAAGCCCTGTTATTCCATCTTCTAAAATGTCTTCAACTGATCACAATTATTCATTAACAACTTTTTTCCCAATAAGTTTCTCCTAAGCGAGAGATGCAGTTCACCTTTCCTGACCATCGCTCATTGACTGGAACAAACTCTTCTCTTTTCCATGGAGCTTGCTACTTACGAGTACTTTCACATTTGCTTGATTTCATATGCTGTGAAGTTAAGGGTTAAACTTACAGAGACATCTACAGAAGGCTTCATCAAGGAAGTGCTGGGTACCTGATCTCACCAAATTCAGCAGTTGATTTCAGAGGTCTGTACTGGAGGTTCTTCTGGTCTTTTTTTCAGTTTGACAAGGCTGGAAGAAAGTATAAGAATCTCCCAAGCAGTACATTTTGCAGTAAGATCATATCACAGTCTGTGTTCATAAGGATTTTTTATTCACTTAGAGACCGAATTCCCCATCTTTGTTTGCAGAAGGAACACTTGAGAGGGCAATGTTATCGTTGCTATCACTCATTTCAAGTAGCTCCTATCTGAGTAGAATCTAGTCATCTCTTGACTTCAGTGCATGAATGTGATAGGAACTTAGCACCTTTCCAGATAGCACTTGAGGTTTTCTGGCCTTGTATGTTTTTCTTTAGCCAGGAATTTCTAAACACTGTTTAAAAACTAACCATAATGAAGTTTTAATGAAGTTCAAACCTCATTAGTCAAAAGTAAACAAAGGTTTCCTCTCAGAAATGCCTCGTTTTTCCCAACAACTACTTCTAATCCAAGTAAATTAATTTTCCAGTCTTTAGTTTTAATCCATTCTGGAATCTTAAAATTAGTTTTCTCTTTAATAAAAATTTAAATAAGCTTTTTCCTTTCTAACTCCACAGACAACCAGTACGTCAGCCAAGTTGGCCATACATAATAACTTCATATATTGGTCTTTCTACTGGGGGAGTCCTTCAGCACCCCTCTTCCTTAAAGCAAAAGAACCACAGAAGTGTGTCAACGGACAGACTGTGCTACAGAGGTGCTGAAATCTATGAACACAAATGGAAGAAGGGTAAAAAAATAGAAGTGAAGTGAGCAAAGTGGCTTTGGGTAAGCTGGGTGTCAGCTTAATTTAGCAAAGGTTTGAGAGTACTGACTGATAGAAATGCAGAGGGGAAAGTAAACAGGAGGAAGGTATTCTGAATATAAAAGGGAGAGGAGGCATGGAAAGGGAGGCTAGTTGCAAGGAACAAAGAACTATCTGGAGATTTTTATCCTGTACAATAATTTACAAAGACAGAGGCTGATTTCCTTCCGTACTCTTCCGGTTTTGCAAATACATACAAGTAAGGTCAAGTGGCTGTAAAACAAGATGTCCTCGCCCTACTGTTACCACTCCAGCGAAGCAAATCCAGCCTTGCTCAGCAATTGAGAGGGAAATATAGAGGTGGGAGCTGGTTTCAGTCTGACAGATGATCTATGCCAGAATTCTGGGCTGTTGAGTGAACGGGAGGTTGTAGGGATGGAGAGCAGGGAGCTGAAACAGAAATTAAAGAATCCTAAGCTAAGATACAACTTGACACTGGAGAAAGCAAAAGCCAGCATTAGGATTTCCTACCACTGTTATTGCTGTCACGTTTAAGATTCCCAGTGACAAACCAGGCATGAAGAAGGATTGAGGTCTGTAAAGTGACTGGGCTGTATGACAAGAGAAAAATCTTAGTACAGATTAATGTTAATATTTTTAACATTGTAAAACTTAAACTCAGCATGGACTAATTTCATCTCCATGGGGGAAATTAGAACTACTTAGATTGTTCTCCACTGCATCACAATATACTGGGTAGGCACACCTTCAGTTACTAACAAAATACCACCATAGTGGACTGATTTAAAGGCAGGAAACAGAGGTTGGGAATAAGTGGTTATCTCCTACCCTTGAAGAGAAGTGCCACGAGCACTTTGTTATTAAACATATTCCTAAAAGATCTGGAAAAGGAGGTAAGCTGCAAAGTGACAGTTTGCTGATGACCCCAAATTATTCAGGGTAGTACAAATGAGGGCAGACTGTGAAGAAATCCATAGAAATGCTCAGTGACTGGGCACCTAAGTGACAGACTAAATGCAATGCAGATAAACATGAAGTGATGCACATAAAAAAATAAATATTGCGTCTGCACATATAAAATTATTGTTTCTAAGCAGATCATTTCACTTCAGGAGTAAAACCTGGCTGTACGATAGATCATCCCACAAGAATATCAATGCAATACTCATAAGAAAATATAGTGAGTTCTTAGAAAAGGGATAGCAAACAAAACAAATTGTCATGTGTTTTCTCAAACCTTGAGTGCTATATGCATCTGAAAAAAACATTTAACAGAACTATAAAAGATCCAGAGAAGAACAAAAAGGATGTTAAAAGGTAAGAAACGGGTTTGTTAAATGGCGTGATTAAATAGTTGTAGAAAAAAAGGAGATTGTTATGAGCTCTGGAAGATCATGATGGCATAGTGACCAATAAACGTGGGCAGATATTCACTGTGTCATTCTCCAGAAGGCCCAGAAGTGATCAGATGAGCCTGGCAGGATCCCTGCTCTGTAAGAATGGTGGTCATTCTTCTCACAGGGAGTGGTAGACTTCTGGGGTTCCTTACCAAGCGGCAGTGGGGATACAGAAAGCTTACATACACTTACAGGAAAACTAGACTAGAAAAGAAATTCCTTGAGGTTTGTAAGTAGACAAACCACCTTACTGTCAGGAAATCTCTTGACTTGAAAACAGCTCATTCATGGAAGAATGACATTATGTATACATATGTTAGTTCCTTGTTCTTATCAAGGCAACCACTAGCCAAGCAGAATACTGAGCTAGACAAATCTTTGGTCAGAAACACATTCGCCTATCTTATGTCCACATAGTTTCATAAGCGTCTGATCAATTTGAGTTAAAAAGCGCAATGACTTACTATTTGCATTGCACTAAAACTGAATTATCAAAATGAGTTCAGAGTTTTGTACATTAATGTTCCTAAGAAACGTTGACATTTCTAAAAAAAGATTTTCAACCCTAAAACTTCACAGGGGATAATTCATCTCAATCTGTTAACTACCTGGGGTAGAGTTTTGTCAGCACCACTGTCAGCACAGTCACTGTATGCAGGTTGATNGTGGTGTAAATGTTGAGAACCTATAGGAGCTTAGATTTTGCTAAAGGTAGATACATTTATTGGATCAATAGTTATACAGGTAATTTACTCTCAGCAAATGAATGCATCAATAGTAATAACAACTGACTTCTTCACCTCCCTCCTGCCCCCATGCCCCCTGACAGTTGCTGAAGTTCTAGGCAAAAATTATTTGTCTCAGAGCCTGATTGTATCACTAAGGCTCAGGCTCAGAGCACATAGCAAGACTTCTATGAATTTCTAATCAGGAAACCTATGAGCCAAAGGCTATGACAGTATCTGTCCTTTATGTAAAACATACAAATCACTTCTGGACCTTCACATGCATGTTCCAGACCATACATAGAAAGCAAGAAACTATAGTCAAAATTATGCTTTTAAGAAGCAAAACAGCTATGTATTTTTAAATGTACTAAAAAATATAATTTTCAAGTTAATTAACCTATTACTCATTTTCAGAAAAAAAAAAAGTCTTGGCAATTATATTTTGTAAAACACTTAAACAAAAAACCAAACACCAAAAAACATCCTCTGTAACTAAAAATAATGTGGTGACCAGTTCACCAACAGTCCTGCACATTATTCAAATCACAGAAATTAAAGCAAGATGCGTATTTCTGGCAATTCATTCCCAATTGTAATTTTTAGGGGTGATTTTTAGGGGCAGGCAAAGTAGGCTACCATGAAGAAATGCAAGACGTGACAGTTAAAATATATCTCTATATATAAATGCAATTTGCTGAAATTAGAGCTCACAGGCAAGAATTGTTCCCAGTCTAAAATTGTCAAACTGGCTTCAGTGATGACTCTAATTTTCTCAGTATTTTATTGGAAAGTAATGGAGACTGGGAGCAGAAAATATTCCTCTAACCCTAAAAACTACACAGGAATCAAAGTCAATTTGTATTTTAGGTATGAAGCCAAAAGTAGGACAAGGCATAAAAAATCCACATAAACTTACTCAACTTGTGAAAGGAAGGCATTATTTTTGAAATTAATGTTCTTTTTCCCTAACTATTTCTTCATAACTACCATAATGCCACTAAATTAATTTTCCATTCCAGCATTCTTCACCATCTTCTAATCTTCTCTGGGATCTGAAACGCAACTTCTTATCAGCAAAACTGATTTATCTTTCTCCCTCTAGTCTGGTGAAAATATTTAAGGATCCCAGTCTATGTGACTTAGTGTCTGAATTGTGCTGGACAATGTTTAATATATTAAAACAAAGAAGATGGAGTAAGAAGTAGAATACTCTAATGAAGTGGAAAAACTCAGTATTGTCACTTCTGTTCAGCAGCTTGATAAAACTGGACAGAGCGTTTAGTTCACTTTGCCAGTGTACGCTTCCTGTTAAATTTACTGGGCAGACAAAATCTATTTACTGTCTTTCCTAATAAACTCTGAGTGTGAATTGTTTCTCAGTCTCTCAGATTCATTAATATACCTGAACACACATCTTTTATTTCATTGGCTTAAAAAACACTTGAACAAATACATTCCTGTAATCCAGCCATGTACTAGCCTCTGCTCATTCTGGGTTTGTCACTACAAAATTCAGGTGTCATTTATGGAGGAGGGAATTTTTACAATTTTCTACCTAGTAGAGGGGTTATTGTTTTATGCAGTGAAATGTGTATCTGTATGCAGCACAGCCCAGCGTGTAATACAATGACGGTTTGTCCAACATTTGGCACCAAAGATAACGCTATATAAACATTTATAACTTGGGGGTGTGTGTGTCAAAAACCAAGTGCAATTGTTCAAATTTTCTTATATCGAAAGCACAATGCATTCAGAAACCAAGAATTAGACCCTACATATGCAGATCATACTTTTCCTTTCTCTGTGGACTAAAATAAGTCAAACCATGTAACTTTTAGTATTTCACATTATTTTCTTCCCTTGTTCATGGCAGGAAAGCAAACTGAATATAAATCTCTGCGCCTAATGCTTATGTATAAGAGAATTCGAAGAGTACCAATTCAAAAGTAAAGTAATTTAAATGCACTGTAGCATTTACACTGTGGTAGCGCAGACAGAAGTAACAAGAAAAAGACTACCTTAGGTTTATGAGTGTTGCATATGACCACATGAGTAGTTTGTGGTTTGTTATTTACATCAGTGAGCATCTGAGAAGCACAAATTTAGTAGGAGTGAGTGTGGACAAAAAAAATATTGTGATTTGCTGAAAACAGAAACTATCTTGAAATAAAAGTTTTCTGTGCTGAAGATACACCAATCCATATTTTTTTAATTTAACACTTCATTCCTAATTTATAGAAAAAGCTTTAGTGATTAGATAGCCATTTGGTAACTTTTCCAAAGTCACATTGCAGTATTTCTTTTGGCTTTTCTTCACAATTTCACATCCATTAGATATCATAGCAGGAGAAGCTTTAATTCTCAGTCAAATGTGAAAATCCACTGCACGCCAAAAAAGAGAAATTGTTACTGGATTAAAATTTAAAACTCTGTAACATTCATGTATTACAGCAATGCAACTAATACCCAGTAACTATTATACCAGTTTAACTTCTTCAGTCTCATCAGGTTCTCTTACTCTTTATTATTTATTGCAGTTGTGAATTACTTAATGTATTTACAGTTTGCATGATATGCCTTGATCTGAACAGCATCAAAATCCTGGACTAATAAAACAGAAAAAATAATAGCTATATTAGTAACCAGAAAGTAATTCATTGTGAACCATGCTGAGTAAATGTACAGATAATATACATCTATCAAAATCAGAAATTAAGTAGAAGTTGGAAAAAGAAGGTTCTGCATTTCATAGAAGGAAGCACAGTTACAACAGATTGTGGCATGGCATAGCAATTTGTTTACACGATGGCTTGACTGACACAATATAGTCTAAACTTTTTTGACTACAGAACTGTTATGTGCATGAATAAGATTTGGGTGAACAACTGTCCCACCCTGTCTTTTTGCCTATCCATATAGATTATTATATTTTCTTTTTGAATTATTCTAATACACTTTTCCACCATTTACTACTTGTAAAATAATTACACAGTTCATTTCAACATTCCAAAACTACAGGTCACCATAATGTCTGAGTATGTATCATATGACCTTGAAAACTCAGACATGTGTAATATTTTCTACAGCTACTGCAATCAAATAATCTTCCAAAATCTAGTTTTATGTATTAAAATTAATAAAATATTAATTGAACTTCAGTTTTCAATGCATCTTGACATGCTGCCAACAATTACATTGCTTTGGGAAAGCATTAAGAATGGAAATTACTATTGCAGATTTGTTTTAAAAACAATCTCTGAGCCAAAAGCTGCAGACTTCATTGCACAAGTCTACGAAAGTGTGTGATTTTTTTTTCCTCACTATCCTCCTAGGAGTTCTCTACTGCACAGTTCTTTAGCACATTCTTAACACAATATTATATTCGTGCATTTTTTCTTACTTTTCCATAGCAAAAGTAACCTGTGCTATGGAGAGACAACACTGCAACCTAGCACACAAGGCATGTAGAAAGCAAGACGGTACCACACATACAGCAAATAAACTTGCTGCTAACACAGCAAAAAATTTTAATGGCTAGTCATACAGATGGTTGCAGCAAAATACAACTGCATACACTTTTCATGTATTTCATTTTGTATTCTATGTTAAAACAGCTCTCTACAGACTTCGCTTCAAAGTTATAAGGAAATTTCAGGAGACACTATGCAACCTATTCAAGAATAATGGGGCAAGAACCAAGTAGACAGTCTATCAAGAAATAGATTTGAGTGGAGAGCTCTAGATTTCTAAATCCCTTTCCGTAGGTTTTTTATATATTAATTTTCCATTAGAGAGTTAATACAGAAGAAAACCTATAATCTGAAATAATCCCAAGAGCACACTTTTGACTTTCTCCAGCCAACAGGCAAGAATGTTGCTTTTACCTGCTCTCCTGTAGCCCTTGAATTCCTAATCTGACTGCCTAAAAGTATGGATTCAACAATAAAGAATTTCAAAACCACGTTTCCTCAAAATCCTCTCTTCATGGTTTGAGCCATCTCCTGGAAGTCAGGAAATCTACACTCATACCCTCTTTGTCTCCAGGATAAATCCCCTCCTACCAGCTGCTATTCTAGAGGCAGGGATGACTGCTGCCATCAGTGAGTGACTCCTGCTCAATTGGGCTCTTTCAGTCAGAACAGCTCTCTCTCCTTTTGGTCAATAAGTGTGTTGGCAAAGAACACGTCACCACATGTGACACAGCCCAGAACGCGATGATTTCATTGGCTTGTTCTCATTGTTACCCAGACATTGTCTGGGATAGTGCTAATAATGCCAAAGAAATGTGAATAATTAAACACTATGGAGCATGAAGGTTCTCAGAACTAAATGAGCCCTGGCCTCATTTACTTCATTAATATAGGCACTCACGGATGGAGAAGCACCACATTTTTAGACATCTCAAAGAATATGGTGTGAATCTTTGTTAATTTGTAGCATTTCTTTTTCTTTTGTTGAACTTACTTATTCCTAATTGTCTTTGCCAAAATTAAATTTATGGTCTGATTTTCAGAGCTGGCTAGGAATTAAAATATCTGCTTTCAATGGAGTGTTGAGCACCTGGAACATCAAGTCATAAATTCAACTTTGGCAAGCAGAGTTAGGACAACGAAACAGTGAAGAGAAACACAGGTAGTCTCCTAAATAGAACCAAACATCTTTGTATGATAACACAGTGTACTAACAAAAGCGCATAAGAACAACACAATGAAGTTAACCTTGGAGCAGTTTGAGTGATATAATTTTTTACTATATTTTTTTACTGCATGAGAAAATGTTAATCTTTTAAATTACTCTTTTCTAAATTAAAATTTAGTAAAAAAGGAAAAGCAATAAAAGAGGAGACAAGAAAATAGACAGATGGTACTTGTGTTGAAATCAATGCCAGTTTTGTCAATGATTTCAACAATTCACGACTTGATCTTATTCTGCTATAGCTTCAGTCTCAATTAGATCTCGGTCTGATCTTGGGCTCTCATGGAAACCCTGAGTGCCCATATATTACTGAAGAGGCAGCATAACCATGTAGCTGTACTTTCAAAAGATTCACCCTTGTTCAAAGGCTATCCAATGTTTGACAACCTTCTATGATTTTAAAATCTATCTATAGCTCCACTTCCTGTTGTCAAAAAAACCTCAAACACTTCTGCTTTTAAAACCTTTTAAACTATCTGCATTGCCACCTTTGCAAAAGTCGAGAAAATCATCTTATATATTGCAGGGATGGAATTCATAGGAGAAATTAAATTGTGAAACAGTGATCTTGCTGTATTTCTGTTCCTGCCTTTTTCAGGAGCACTCTTGGATTAGATTTACGGTAGAATCCTACAGACAAACCACAGCCAGTTTATGAGCATTGAGAGGATTCACAACAGGCCCTGGAGGTGTAGGTAGTCTGCAGTAGTTGTGGTCTAAAGACAGTGTAAACTCAAAACCTTTAGTTTAGGCCTCTAGACTAATAGTTATTCCTCTAAGTAGAAATGTATCACTATTATTCTGCTTATTTGTTGCATATATACTTTTTTCATCTTCTTTACCAACCAGCTAAAACAGGTCACTATTAATGCAAAGTAAAACTATTCTCCTGGTTTATGACTAGTTATTCATTTTTTTGCCCTCCTAAATAATCGCTTTCCTAAATAAATTGTGACATCCTGATGGCTTCTAAAAGAAAACCAAAAATAATTAGCTGTGGACCACTACTTTGTTTCTTAATACTATGGAAAGAAGACCTTGAGGGCTGTGCCATCTCTTGGTTTATTTGTTATTATAAATTCATTACCATTTTTCATTCTTTTTCTTTAAAGATTCTACATTAGGTTCCAAAGAACAGTAACATGTTTACTTGTCACAGCAATCTCATAGCCTTACATTTTGCTGTTGGTTATACTCTCTGCAGTTTCCATACCTCAAAACCAGCTCTGACAATGGGAGGAAGTTGGCATTTAAGGGGACATCAACAACATCAAACAAGAAAAGAACCATAACGGAATCATATGGGATGACAATTTAAGAAGCCGCTCTTAGGGTTGTCAGGTACCTTGAGGTACTCCTTGCTGTTAGTACTAGGTGAATCTATCATATTGAATGCCTTGATATAAATCCCCCAGGGGATGCCTGAGCCAGCTCTGTCTCTGAGTCACTAATGAGTCATAATGCTTTGTCAAAAAATTGCTCCCCAGCACTTCAGGTTCAAGTAGAAGGAATTCTGAACTCACACTGCTTCTCCATAGGAGGCCTGTAACAAAGCAAGGCAAGCTCTGTAGGCAGACACAGTACCTTTCATTCTACCACCTGGTGTGGCTGGAGAAATTAGACAAGCTTTCAGGCACACAAGCCTTTTTCAGGTCTGAAATAACTTTAAAAACTAAATACTAGTAGAGACCAATGGCTTAGAGTTTAGTTAGATACATATCAATAAGACCATCCTCGAAGTAAAAGATAGTTGGTGACTGTGGAGTAGAAGAGGTCTAATTAGAGGAAGTGGAAAGAGGTGCAGAGAGATGGCAAGGTACTTTCAGCCCAGGGAAAAGAGAAAGAAAAGTATCCTGTGGGACATGGAGAGGTAGAGAGGAAGAGGGACAGAGATTTTACTCTGCCCTAAACTCCGTATCTCTCTATAGGGCCCATGATTATCAACAAAGAGATAAATTTTAGTTCTCAGCATCTCTCAAAGATGTTTTGTAGGTTTCTTTTTTGTTTTTTTCCCCCAATTATGAGTCTGTTCTAACAAGTGATACTACCTCCACTTACTGCTGCCTCACTACTATATTCCTCATGTTCCTGTCTCCTTTGATATCTACAGCAAGACTGTGCCGTAGTGGTCAATAACAGAAAAGAATCATAGAATCATAGAATCATAGAATCATAGAATGGTTTGGGTTGGAAAGGACCTTAAAGATCATCAAGTTCCAACCCCCCTGCCATGGGCAGGGACACCCTCCACTAGCCCAGGCTGCTCAAAGCCTCATCCAGCCTGGCCTTGAACCCCTCCAGGGATGGGGCATCCACAACCTTCCTGGGCAACCTGGGCCACTGCCTCACCACCCTCACAGGAAAAAATTTCTTCCTTATATCTAGAGTAAATCTACCCTCTTTCAGCTTATAATGCTGAATACCAAGGGAGGCAGTTTAGTTTATATAGGAGCATCTACATGACTGAAAAGCCATATTCACGTAAAACTGAAAAAACCAGCCATGGCAAGAAGTGCTTCCTACTGGCTATAAATTATAAAGGAAAGAAGGAAAGGCTGATAAACTACAGGCAATTTCCATTTGCCACATATTGACCCAAAATGTCATAATTCACTTCTGTTCCTTTGTGAGGTTGCATGGTCTGGATTACAGGACAGTAGAAAGTGTGTCAAGTCTACCTGTAGTCTTCCTCTCACAAACCTGTGTATGTCCATATCTGAAGAATAGGTTACATCTCTATGTCGTTCTGCATCTGCCTTTTCTGGATTACTTTTCAGCCAAGTTGCTCTTATTTCCACTCCCATTCTGCAAACTTTAGCTCTAGTCAGTCAGATGTTCAGGAATCCCAGATGTTGTCATTAATTGTAGAACTACACAGTTACTGAAACAACTTGTCTCTTCTTCTTAATACCAATATGTCTACGTTATAATCAAAGATGAAAATACACTAAACATTAACGAGCACTATCTTACAAGTGGCAAGTGATAACCTTATTCCTGTCACTGAAATGCTTCTAATAAGCACACTGTAAACAAATATACAAAAGTTGGAGATCTCAACTGGTTAAGTGGTCTTTAGTTCCTTCTGGAAGCAGGAGACATTTGTTCAACAAAGAGCTTAGCATAGAGACAAATAGCTCCAGGACACTAACACAGGGACCATGCTTTCAAACATCCTGAAGGATTTGGCAGTGCTAATTTCTTTTTCTAAACAGTAGATGTTGTCCTGTATTTATGAAGACTTCAAACACCCATGCAAACATGCATGCGAACACACACACATGCATGTTTGCATTTACACATGTGCATGAGCATTCATGTGTGTGGAGATATTTAGCAGTCAGAAGCCTGTTCTTTCTTTTCCTTTGTTCCTCTCTTTTTTCTTTCTTTCTCTTTCTTTCTTCCTTTCTTTCCTCCTTTTTCCTTATATTCTTTCTTTTCTTTTGTTTCTTTATTTTCTCTTTCTTTTTCTCCCTCTCTTCTCCTTCCTACCTTTCTGTCCGCCTTTCCTCCTTTCCTGATTGCTTGATAGAAAAGAAATAACAGGAATTTGACTAGTATATTTCCTTAGAATGTGATTAATTTCACATAGTTTTAGCCTCCTAAGATGAAGTCATCTAAGCACCCTCCATGTGAACTACCCTGTGGATCAACTGTCTCTTGATGTCTCATTACCTCTAAAATAAATATTGGAAGTAAGACTCTTCTCCCAGCTGAAGACAGATGAATGTAAGCGCCTACGCAGAGGTGTCTGGAGAGCTATAGAGAACCCAGTGTAGACACCAACATGTGATCAGATGGGTGGTTTTCCAGACTCTACCATCTGAATTGACTAAGGGCTGGATAAGGTTGCCAAAACATCGATTTCTAGTGCAATTTGAGGTGCCCTGGAGAATCCAGGATATCCGTGTAGAATTGGTAGATAAGACTCGCAGAAAACCCATGTTCTTCTAGAGATAAATGTGGAAGCCAGGTGAGATATCCTAAAGCATTTCATGTTGACACTAGGTGACTATTTTTAGGCAACTGAACTGAATGACTGACGTCTGGACTGTACAAAGATTAGATTACAAGTAATCCCCTAGATGCAGCTGTATTAAACTAGATCCTTCTTTGGCTGATGGCCTAACAATATGCCCAGCAGGGATTTCAGCTGCCTAAACATGAGCACCTAGTGCCATTTGAGAGTCTCTAAATCATCTGTTAAGATCTGATCTTATAGGCAGGACACAAGACATCAGGGACACAGCAACGTATCTGGTGTGTCAGATGGAGGCCAGGCTTGAGTTACCACAGAACTTCAATAAACCTAGATGCCTAAATTCAGCAAACTCAATCCATTCTCAGATTTTTATTTTACTAAATGGTGAATCTCATTTTCAGTTATGGACAAAATTAACACATTGAAGGTCTGACTTTGAAGAAAAGGAAGATCTAAATTACAGAGGCGATATGTTTTCATTAATAATATTCCTGGAACTACTACAGTAGTTATAATACTTTTGTAAATAATTTATGTACTTCATCATGCTCTCCCCCCCACAAAAAAATTATAGAATCAGGGTTTATTAGAAATTATAGACATCTATAGATTTAAAATTATCCTCTTTATCTATTTTTTATATAATTGGGACTGTATTTTATATAGGATGAAGTGGTTTCAGTGGAAAATTTTGCACTTACTTAAACATTTCTATTTAAATATCCCAATTCATTGTACAGCTGTGAATACATTTAAGCTAATAGGATTTCTGTAGGATCACATTCCAGATTCTCTTTTTTAAATGATCCATCATAACAAAATGAAATGTTCTGTAGTGTATGAATGATGCACTATGAAAAATACATTTCTCACACGTGAATGCTATAGTATAATGCATTAACTGATCACAGAAATTTGATTGATTGAAATAATTTATTCTGTGTTAGCTGATCATGTTCTCAAAAGAGTTTAGTTCACTACAGATTCAGATCCAGAGAAATTAATTTTTGTAAACTCTCCTGATCCCTAATCTCTGAGCAAATCCATATTGTGACTCTAGAGAAAAGAATATCTTCCACTTCCTGCTATTCTCTAGTCTCTCCAAATACTAGTTTTTATTGTTTTTGTGACAAGATGAAAAATTTCACAAAATTTGTCTTCTTTCTTGCTTAAAAATCTATATTAATGATCTCTCCATTAATCCTGATCTCTTAATCAGATTCCATATTCTCAGATTTCTGTGTCTCCTTAGAAACGATGCAGGCACAGATAAATACTGATCCTAGGCAAACATCTTTTATTTCAGCATGTACACTGATGGCTTTCCTACCAAGAAAAAAAAAAAAAAAAAAAAAAAAAGTCAAAAACCAATGCCATTGCTCTGCAAACCCAGATCGCTTTCTACAGGACTTAAAACATATGTAACCAATAGTATTTGTAGGACTAAAAAAGGTTATTGAAGATACTTGTTTTCCAGTGTTTCTAGATTTTGGGAATCCATACATTTAGTCTTGCAATCACATTTTCAGCTCTGAAGATATCTACGTCCCCAAGCATAATTCCCACTGTGCTCCCCCTAAATACCTTAGCAGCTCGCAGAATCAACAAGGAAGCATCCAGTCATGAGAGCCCTTTGATATGTAGTCAGAACACCTCTCATACTTCCCAGTTGCGTCCAGTCAAGCTGAAAACACAGCATGGACAACATTATATTGCCTGTAGTGATCCTGCATAACAGCCTAGTGTTTAGTTCCTGGGCCTATGAAGTAGAAAACTTTGGCCTCCCCAGCCAGCAGGCAGAATGGAAGCTATTAGTATTAATCCAGTGAACTAACCGTAAATATAAAGCTTGGATTAAAGACTACTCTTCATCCCAGCTGTAAATACTAAATCACTTCTTCTTTTATGATGATAATATCTCGCAGCAGCTACCTTCTACTGTAATGATAAAACTGTGTCCTAAAAAATGTATGAGCAGAGGAGATGGAAAATTCAAAAGCACTGAGCCTATGCAGTGGAACTCACTTTTCTACAAGAGATAAATAAACCACAGATATGTCTCTGTCAGATATGTGAAAAATTTATTCTTTCAGTTTACTTTTTCTTTGCACAAAGTACCATACACAAGAACCCCCATTAATGAATGCGAGTTCTCTTTCTCCTACTTTTTCTCTTTTAAGTAGTGTTACTGGTACTCCTGTACATCCAGCCATCCAAGCTCTGAGATCTATTTAAATGCAGACAGAAATTTCATTTTTTTCTTAACATATCCAGTTTAAAAGAATTTTAAATTATGTGTACTATTTGTTTTCAAATATTGTGGATATCCATAAATGAACATCTTTTATCACTTAAGGAGAAAATTAAGAGTGCTAAATCATAATCTGTTCTAGCAGAAACTGGAATCCCCCTCAAATGCAAAAATCTGCCCTTTGAGTATATTTTGCTTTGAATCGGTTTCTTCATTTTATAAATTCTGATGATTTTCTGTTACTCTGTAACAGGAAAGCACAAACATAGTAAATAAAACTTCTTTCAAAGGGAAAGCTGAAGTATTGTTTTGGAAAAAGTCAGTCTGCAACATTTTAATATTTTGAAATTATTTTTGCTCATATCCACAAATTTCTATGTGTATCTACTTTAAGCATTATCATAACCATCGCAGGTATCTGCATACCAAGTCTACAGCTTTGTTACTTCAGCCTTCCGAGGAAGAGGCTGGAGTTGGGAATGCTCGGAAGCAGCTCCAGCAGGTGGAGGTAAAGGGCAGCAGCAAGCGGCGCTCCTCCAGCCAGAGCAGCCTGGATTCCATCATCCGGGAGCCTGGGTGGCTTAGTGACAGCGCTTGACAGAGAAGGATGACTGATTCAGTGCTACAGCCACTGCCACCCTTAGTCTGCAAAACCAGTAGACTGCCTGGTGCCTCTGTGCTGGCAGAGCCTTTGGTTAATCACACGACGGCAGCTGGCTGGCAGGACGCTCCAGTTCAGAGCCAGCTATGCTGATTCACTGCCTTGACCTGACGTGTCTGAAGTGACTAACGCTGCAGGAGAATAAGATCTAGCCGTAATGAAGCTGGCTGAAAACTCCTAAGGTCACCAACGCACATTTAGCACTTGTCTGTTCTTGCCAGCCGACCGACAAGGCAGCCTGGTTGCGCACACAACTTTTGGCATTCTCCTGAAGGCAGCAGCAATTTGAATGAGACCAAACAGGAACCTTATCTAGGAGTAGGTAAATGAAGAACAGACAGGATCTTTAGGTTATATTTGTAGCTTGCAGTAATTCACCCAGAAGCACAAATCTCACTGTCCCTTTCCTTGTTGCTCACAGTAATTCATTGCTGAAGGAGCTAAAATGAAAAACTGACTTTCTCCCTCACAGGCATTGAGTCAGTGTAGTCAACAGATTGTGTAACAAAAAAAATTTCCTCAATTATGATAACTACATATTGTGTAATAGCACAGTTTGTTGACTGACTATGAGAACATCATAATGAAAGTATTGCCCCACAGCAAAATCATAAATCCCGAGATCCTGGCACATTTGGTTTTTTATTTCTTACCACTTTCTGGGTTATGAGCACAACCTGGAGTCTTGCATGATGTGACCTAGAGGATACATTATCCACACAGCAGGGTATTTTTCTTCCCTCTGTCCCCTAACAAACTTAAGCTGGTTATTACCCACTTTTTCATCACCAGGAACAGATAATCTGATGAGGCAGCACATGGAGACACTGGCAGGTGGTTTCAACTCCTTTAGAAAGATGTGTGCAAAATTTTGGAGACAGTGTGAGAATTACAGTGTGGATTTTGAAGTACGACATCTCAAACATCAATTTGTTTTCAAAATGGCAATGGCCCTGGAGACTGGCCATTTGGTACTGCTTCTGTGCTACAGATCTCTCATGTGCTCTAACAGTCTCTGGACACTGCCGTTCAGTGGATCACACAATGATTACGGGCTTAATTGTACAAAACAACATCAGCTCCTGTGTTGGAGTGTGTATTTGAGAGGGGGCTGGAGCTGCATCATGCCAGAGGGAGCACTTCCATTGCTGTGATGGAGGAACAGAACTTGGGACATTCTTCTCTCTGACAGATCTGTTCCTGAGAGTGGATTTGACATTGCCACGAAAGGTTGGAGATAAAAGGTCTTGTGCTCTTTTGAGCGAGAGGAGCAGAATTCAGCATAGTCATCATATAACCTAGCCAGTGGAGAGGGAAAGTCAGCCTGGGATGCTGTTACTTTAGAATAGTACTAGTTTTAAAACTTCTGTTTTCTCAGCATTTAAATTAGTATCCAACTCTCTTATGCTAAGAGTGGGCCACTGTTACAAGGTGATAGAGATGTTATTCTTTACTCACTGTACCTGAATTTTAGCTTTTTTTTTAGCATTAAACAAAATCTCAATCCAATGGGAAACAAACTTAGTAATGATAGACATGCTGGTGGAGTAAAGAAAATGTAAATTATACCACTTTCCTTCTCAAAATGACTTGTTCTCATCTATGATTGGTCTTTTTGTACAAGGATTAAATAAAAAAATCCAACATAAATAATGTTATTCCAAGTATGTTTCTGAGGTCAGTGAGGTCATGCAACTTTATGTTTCCAAGTTTCAGGACAGAATATTTTGCTTACATCAATTACCAAATATCTGTTCTTCATTTAATTTAGCATTTTACTTTATTTCCCTAACAACACAATAATAGGAACCTGAGTCATATATCCCTCAAATTTCAAACTGGATTAGAAAGGTTTCAATCTGGTGACAGCCTTAATTCTAGCAGCTTGATAAGGATTTAGACTTTTTTCCAAAGAGATAACTGTAACTTTTAAATTGTTGTATTCCAACCTTGAAGAAGAATTCACATATAATGTTCAGATAAAGCACTGAACTACATCACAGCAGTAACCTAAATTCTCGGGCTGATTCCTCTAATAGCACGTTGTCAATATTATCCTGTGAATCAGCAGGGTCTGTAAAACTGGTTGTCTTTTCCAAAACATTTCGTTATCCTATGTGATGATCATTAGGAAGAAATGTTCTTTCAGTTGTCTCAAGAGCTTCTTAAATTCCAAATATTTTAAACACAGAAAGACAAATTCTTGTCATTCTAATTTGTGTTGCTTTTATAATTGTTCAAGATAGTTAAGCCCAGTTAAGTGTTTTAAAATGTACAACTTAATCTTCTTTGTGCCCGCTTTTATAGCCCATATCTAACTTTTCTGAAGTTAGGTACTGTATAACATGATAGTCAGTACCGAAATCTGTCTTCCAAATACTAATAATTTTATCACATAATTTTCAACAAACTTGAAAACCAGATAATTTTCATATGATTTTTGTCTCTGATTTTAATGACCAAAAGAACCATATAATTTTTTTAGTAGTATGGAATTCATATAACCATCTACATAGACACAACAAACCACAGATCACATTTAATGAAATAAAGCTCAAAATATGTGTGTGGTTTATTTAAAATATTACAAAGACCCATAAAGTCTTCAAATCCTGAAGGCTCTTTTACAAATATTTCTCTCTCACAAGAATACATTTTTGTGTGTGTGGTCCTTAGCGTTGCAGGATTGGAGAGCAATGAAGGTTTGCATTGAGCCAGTGCTGTACTTGCATTCAGTATGCTTTTTAAATAAAAAAAAAAGTCAAATACATATGTAGACAAGCAGATACTGTACACTTTGTTTATTCTACAAGTTTATCTGTGATCATAAACTCTTGGTAAATATTTGCTCTTTGGAGATTAGATTTAACATACTTGCGTTTACTTGCAATTAAAATGTTGCTTGCCTGATGACTGTTGCTGGGCTGCTGTATTTCATCAGTGACAAAACATAATGTAAAGATAAGAGTTAAATGGAAGAAGTCTGCTGTGAATATGGCTCTGGTCTGTTTCTGAAATCAACAGTTTACGGCAGTTATATCTGGATAATTTTTCACTTCTTTAACCTCATTGCAGTTTGACACTGTCAGATCCTGATTCTGTAATTATTTTTCTGGTGTTGTTTTCTTTTTGTTTGCTTTGCTTGCTTTAAAAAATGCTGTAATTTTACAGCATCTACGATGTTTGTTAAAGAACAAAGATGCTTTTCTTCTTCCTTATATGATTTATTGACTATTATGCAGCCAACACTTCCAAATTGCTTCCAAAGGCAAGCAGGAAAAGTAAAGTAAAAAGTAGCAGGAAAAATTCTAAGAAACAAATGTATGACTTAAATTACAGAATTCACTTGTTGACTCTGAAAACAGAAAATTCAACATTAATGCTGTATTTTTTCATGCTTTTTAAGGTTTTTAGACTAAATGCAAACAGGTCTTTTTATTTTGCCATACTGCATCAGTCCAAAGGGATTAGCTTAGTATACAGGAGAAATTTATGATGCAAGGAATAAAACAGTCCTTCAGCAGTTCTGAGCCTGCAATGGCAATGCACTTGCATTTACTTTCACAGCCTTGTTTACTAAGTTAAACATGCCTAAAGCAGACGACGTTATTATAGACATCATAATGTAAAAAGCATATATGGATCATACTCTCAGCTGTTACAAACCAGCTCAGCTCTGTTAATTTCAGTACAGTTAAACTGATGTGCACAACATGGTAATGTAGGATCCACATACGTACACAAACACATTCATCCCGCACAAATGTGCGTACACTCATGTAGTAACAGCAAGCGGTTCCAAAACCAGCTGTGGTGACACTGGTTTAACTTGAAACTTCAATTTCATTTAAGTAGAAATAAGCACAAAGTAAAAATTTTGTTATCTTTCAACTATCCATTTCACTATTAATTTTACATCTAAAAATTTAGACAAGGAAACAAAGCTGCTATCATTTAATCTTATTTCCCCTTTCCTCCCACTTGCAAATGCGTATTTTCTATTTGACCATCTCCACCTTCTTCTTGCTTGCCTTTCACTTTTCAGACCTATTCCATTGAAAAACAGGGTTTCCCCATTTCTCAAATATCTAGTGTACATCTTCATATGAATTCATTTTTCGTGCTTTTTACAGCAAAAATTCAAACACACCTCATCTGTGCCATGATTTTGTTCTACTTCTGCCATAACAAATGTGCCAATTTCTTTCCAGATTTCTTTTACCATTTTATCATGGACAGTATATTTTTATGGGAACTTGAATACATTTTCTGTCTTTTGTCAGTTGTTTCTGAAATTCTTCCTGAACCACTATCCTGACGCTTCCTACAAACTGGGTACAAGTAATTGGCATGAACTGAAGAACATACCTGAGTTGTGCCAGAAAGCAGTCATTGTTTTTCCTTTGTTATGAAAAATGTATTTACAATTAAGCACTATACAAGTATATGGAAATTCTATTTATGATATTTTCAAATTTATTGCATGTTTTGAAACTATTGATCTATCATCAGGCAGAAGCACTAGCAGAGATAAAAAAATACAAAAGTGCCTCTGTTCTCTTCACTTCTGGACAATAAAAGTGCAATTTCAATCAGAGAGTTTTTGCCTTGTAGGGGTCTGATGAATTACATAGGAGACATAAAATTATTTTCCTTAGCTTTTCCTGTTTATAACAGTGAAATGCAAAAATTCATCACTTTTCTGTGTTGATTATCATTGTTCATCACTTTTCTTTGAGGATCATCTTTCAGGCCTGCTACCCACTCCCAGCGTACTGGAGTTGAACACTAACGGGCTGAAGCTTGGAAAAAGCAAAACAAAGATCACGGTAGAAAGGATGTAACGAGCAGAGTACAAGGCATGCTACAGAACATATTTCTTTGATGAAAAAGATGCTGTCTTCCAGTTTGCAACATTATGCAGAATCTCCATTAGATAACAAGTAATTCATGAAGTTTTGTCTTCAGCCAAGTCACTGCTCCTTCGTTCACACTGAGAAATTCATGGGCTAGCTCTCACAGGAGAGAAAATTTCCCACAACCAGGAAGGTAAAGGTCTGCGATCCAACAGGATGCATTAGTGCAATGCTCTGCAAATGGGTAGGAATTTTGGAAACTTGGGAAAGAAAGCAGCAACCACTGAGTATTTTTCTTAAATTTGAGAAAATCCCCATTCAGCATTGGGGTCAAATTCAGAATTCAAGAATATATTTGCTACTGCTCATGTCTTCTCTTAACTTAATCACTTAAGATTTTTTTCCGGTTTTGAAATGTGTCTCTTTATTTCTGACCATTCAAATGATAAAAAACCTTAAATTTCAAAACAAGAGTCTTTTTAACAGGACCTAGGCTTTTTCAAATTGTTTTTCTGATTTTTCTGACAGAGTATGAGAGGAAATCTCAAGCACCTCTTGTGACAAATGCACAGTCCAAGGTGCTTTGCCTTTTAGGTGGATAGAAATGCCTCCTTCCTACCTCAGCCTGTTCGCAGGTAAACTGCAAAGCCCTCAAATGGTCACTGATTTCATTAGGAAACATCTGTCTCCCTCTTCTAGAACTACCACTAAAGTATCCATTTTAACAAAATGCCTCCATATTTTAGCTGCATTTCTTGATCTGCCTGCCACTGTCTTTGATCTAATGCAGACTGAATCTCCTGACCTTTAGATCACTTTGTAAGGCCAATTTTTTCCTGTTGGATCGCACAAGGAGGTAATTAAATACTATGCTAAGGATTTCATTACCAGTCCCACTGAACTCTCCAGCTGTACTTAGCTCAATTATTTAAAATTAGGCATGTGATTTAATTAACTTGTGGCGTATCTGTGTGTATGGTAAGTAACATTTCATAAGTATATCTTATAAATCAGATTTTAAAATGTTACTAAGAACTGCTAATAGGTAAGCAAATGTAAGGAAAAGGCAACCCAGTTCTTACAAGCATTCAAAGCCTTTCTTCCCTCCTTGCTCCTCCCTCTGCCTAACACTGAGCTTTGAAAAACATAAGCCCTATATTTACAGGGTGTCTATATTTTGCTAAGCTGTATAAGATTTGTCCAGACTTGCCTCCTATGTGCCCTAAAATATTGTGGTTAATGAAAGAAACTTTGAGAAGCACATTTATTTTTTTTAATAAAAAAGCAATTTTCATTAAAATTCGTAGAATTGCAATTGGATAAGCCAAATTTTATCTGATAGAAGCTTCCAAGTTCTTTTTAATTAACTGCATTAAATAAATTGATTGCACCTTTCCTATTTCTGCTAATTAATATGTGCTAAGAATCATTGTGAGAAGAAGAAGTAGGATGAACAGCACTGATGGTATCAATGTTACAGCCGCCTGTCACATCTGCCAAAAAGTAGACTGAAAGTTTCTAAAAAATAGTGAGATACATTATAATGAAGACTTAGGGGAGAGAAAGAGATGAATACTGGCATTTTAAACTTCCATACCAGCCCTTGCAGAATTGATGACTGCAAGTGGGTGTAGCTGTCAACTAATATTCTTCGAATAACTTTATTACCTGGGGAAATCAGACACTATTGAGTTTATATTTTTACCCTCTTGAAACTAATACACACATACACTGTGCCAAAGAGAGATCTGATTGTTTCCTATATCATGAACATATATAATCCATTATACCATGTAGCTCTGGGTTAGAAATCAGAAAAATATACACCCTTTGGGGTAGTGCATTTCTTCTTTAATTTCAATAAAAATCACAGACCAGCTCTCTTCCATGCCTGGGCATTCACAGCTCAACCTTTTGGGTAAAAGAAATCTCCCTGATCCCAGTAGAGAGAGTATCGCTGTGATCTCACCACTTTCCTTCTCATTGCTTTAGAGATGCCACAGTCACTACTACTCCTTCCTTCATTGCCTGTCAATCAGTGAGTCTTGGAGAACATAAATCATTGCCATTTTCAGCTGGACAGCTGGTAGGTTAGGAGAGTAAAAAGCTGCTGGGATATTTTGCAGCTGTCAGATATCCAACCATGATACTTGGGTTTTATGGCACAGAGTTTTCCACCCAGGATGTCCAGCTTCATATCCATACACAAACTCTCCCTTTAATGTCTAGGGGCACCATCTCTTCCCAGACAGTCTCTAAGAAGCATCTTCTCTAGCAGTAGGAGGCACAAATAGGCAGGGTTTACCCAAATCTGTCATGATCTCAATGACGGGATACAATATAGGAGATGCAGTGGACTTCAGAGGTTGATGAAGAATTGATGAAGACTTGGTGAATCTCTCAAAATCCAAATTTCAGACATCATATTAGGCACAATGTCACAAATTCACCACACTATGTGCAATGTAGAAGAAAGGATATCTGTCAAAAGTTTTCTGGTTTATATACACTTAACATTGTAATTTAATTTTGTTCCTCAGTGCAAGGCTTCAGAAGCATACCTATACACAGCCTTCTGAACTTAATCAGTCACATCTCTTGGTGTCATTCTTTGATTACTCCCCTGTGAAATCAACGACTTTAACTTCCATCTTCCTGTTCTCTATTCTCCAGAAAAATTATTCTTAATTTGGGGGGAAGTTGTTTTTTCCCTACACAGAGAGAAACAAAGATCGGTTTTAAAATGTTACTAGATTTTAGGCTTCGTTTGGCAGCCTGAGTACAACACCTTGTACAACGAAATTAACTATCTAGTTCAGGGATCCCCTCCTAATCTTTTGCACTCATATTTTTCTTCACTATTCTACTATATTTTCTGCCATTTGGGGAATGGGTATTTATTTTACTTGGATTAATTTTGATTGCAGCCTTCTTGACTTCATCTTAAGTATTTCCCATGCATTACTGAATCCCAGCCAAATCACTTTAACTCATTTCACATTCATTCAAGTATCTATTGATGAAGTAAAAATAATACTGTAGTGCATAAAAAGCTTGAATAGCTTCCTTTCTGACTAGTGTAGCACTTAAAAACTCAGGCTAACATCATAGGCAGCATCATTTCTGTTTTCAGAAAAAGAAAGCAGCATCTTAAAGTGTCTGTTATGAAATGAATCCAAACCAAGGTAAAGATTTCCATCTAGGAGAAAAACACTGAACTTCTGGCCTATGGTATAAAAATGGTGGTACAATAACAAAAATGATTGCAGTTAGAAAATGTAGTTTTTCCTTTCCAGATGAGCTCTTCAGTCAAACTATCCAGGACCCAGTGTTCCCAGACAATGCTAAAGAACAGGCTGGCGGATTTGGAAGCAAGTTCTTTGACCTTTGGCTAGTAAGTGGTACATTGCATTTTGTCTGAGCCTTAAGTAATTTTCTGTACCAAGACAATTCTATGTATCTAATTACAGCATTAGTGTAAAAATTGTTCCAGCTGTCCAGAAGGTTTTGTTATCTGATGATATCATAACCAGGGTGATATTAAATCTCACAGCAGCTGGAGATTTGACTGCAGTCAAGCAAGAATCCTATAGAGATATCGAATAGTGATGGATTTCTTGAATATCTTTCAGTTAAAAGACCTAATATTTTTAAAGAAGTCATAAGCATTGAAACTATTTTTAAATCTGTATGAAGGTAAAAGTTGTTGATAACATATCTTTTGAAGCCTAAAATCTTTTCAGGTAGTACATCAAATTCACAGAATAAATATACATATTTCTTCCAATTAATGTTTCTAAACATTGGTAGAAATTATGTTGAAAACATAGCATCAGCATACTGCTAAGAAGAGACAAACTTTATTCCGAAAAGCATTCATTTTGTTATGAATGCAGAACCTATTTCAATAAAATAAAAAGATAGCACACAAAGAAGATTTTAATCTTAATTTGCATTTAGAATCACAATAAAGAGCCTACGGCCTTGCAGATATACCGTACATTTTATTCAAGTCAAAGTATAGTCCTGCTGGACAAAGAAACATTATGCAAGTGGCCATCCACTCCAATTTTCATCATCTTTTTTTATCATCTCATGAGACTTGGTGGATTTTTTAAAATGCCAGTGCCAATAATGATGTTATTTAAAAAAACACAGCCTTTTTAAAGAAACCAACAATTACTGCATAGTAGCTTGAACGTTACAGAACTGTAAGAAGCCATAGTGCCCAGCAAAATACATGTACCCAAAGTACTAATCCAGCCCAAAGGGGGATTATTGATCCTTTCTAACTTCATTTTTACAGCTTAATGAAGAGTTTCAGATCCTCAGTTTTCCTTTATGATAATGGAAGACAGGTGGGCGNACAATATAGGAGATGCAGTGGACTTCAGAGGTTGATGAAGAATTGATGAAGACTTGGTGAATCTCTCAAAATCCAAATTTCAGACATCATATTAGGCACAATGTCACAAATTCACCACACTATGTGCAATGTAGAAGAAAGGATATCTGTCAAAAGTTTTCTGGTTTATATACACTTAACATTGTAATTTAATTTTGTTCCTCAGTGCAAGGCTTCAGAAGCATACCTATACACAGCCTTCTGAACTTAATCAGTCACATCTCTTGGTGTCATTCTTTGATTACTCCCCTGTGAAATCAACGACTTTAACTTCCATCTTCCTGTTCTCTATTCTCCAGAAAAATTATTCTTAATTTGGGGGGAAGTTGTTTTTTCCCTACACAGAGAGAAACAAAGATCGGTTTTAAAATGTTACTAGATTTTAGGCTTCGTTTGGCAGCCTGAGTACAACACCTTGTACAACGAAATTAACTATCTAGTTCAGGGATCCCCTCCTAATCTTTTGCACTCATATTTTTCTTCACTATTCTACTATATTTTCTGCCATTTGGGGAACGGGTATTTATTTTACTTGGATTAATTTTGATTGCAGCCTTCTTGACTTCATCTTAAGTATTTCCCATGCATTACTGAATCCCAGCCAAATCACTTTAACTCATTTCACATTCATTCAAGTATCTATTGATGAAGTAAAAATAATACTGTAGTGCATAAAAAGCATGAATAGCTTCCTTTCTGATTAGTGTAGCACTTAATAACTCAGGCTAACATCATAGGCAGCATCATTTCTGTTTTCAGAAAAAGAAAGCAGCATCTTAAAGTGTCTGTTATGAAATTAATCCAAACCAAGGTAAAGATTTCCATCTAGGAGAAAAACACTGAACTTCTGGCCTATGGTATAAAAATGGTGGTACAATAAGAAAAATGATTGCAGTTAGAAAATGTAGTTTTTCCTTTCCAGATGAGCTCTTCAGTCAAACTATCCAGGACCCAGTGTTCCCAGACAATGCTAAAGAACAGGCTGGCGGATTTGGAAGCAAGTTCTTTGACCTTTGGCTAGTAAGTGGTACATTGCATTTTGTCTGAGCCTTAAGTAATTTTCTGTACCAAGACAATTCTATGTATCTAATTACAGCATTAGTGTAAAAATTGTTCCAGCTGTCCAGAAGGTTTTGTTATCTGATGATATCATAACCAGGGTGATATTAAATCTCACAGCAGCTGGAGATTTGACTGCAGTCAAGCAAGAATCCTATAGAGATATCGAATAGTGATGGATTTCTTGAATATCTTTCAGTTAAAAGACCTAATATTTTTAAAGAAGTCATAAGCATTGAAACTATTTTTAAATCTGTATGAAGGTAAAAGTTGTTGATAACATATCTTTTGAAGCCTAAAATCTTTTCAGGTAGTACATCAAATTCACAGAATAAATATACATATTTCTTCCAATTAATGTTTCTAAACATTGGTAGAAATTATGTTGAAAACATAGCATCAGCATACTGTTAAGAAGAGACAAACTTTATTCCGAAAAGCATTCATTTTGTTATGAATGCAGAACCTATTTCAATAAAATAAAAAGATAGCACACAAAGAAGATTTTAATCTTAATTTGCATTTAGAATCACAAGAAAGAGCCTAAGGCCTTGCAGATATACCGTACATTTTATTCAAGTCAAAGTATAGTCCTGCTGGACAAAGAAACATTATGCAAGTGGCCATCCACTCCAATTTTCATCATCTTTTTTTATCATCTCATGAGACTTGGTGGATTTTTTAAAATGCCAGTGCCAATAATGATGTTATTTAAAAAAACACAGCCTTTTTAAAGAAACCAACAATTACTGCATAGTAGCTTGAACGTTACAGAACTGTAAGAAGCCATAGTGCCCAGCAAAATACATGTACCCAAAGTACTAATCCAGCCCAAAGGGGGATTATTGATCCTTTCTAACTTCATTTTTACAGCTTAATGAAGAGTTTCAGATCCTCAGTTTTCCTTTATGATAATGGAAGACAGGTGGGCGCCTCCAGGAATTACAACAAAACCGTTAGTTGTTACAACAAACAAATTAGACATTAGTTAGGAATCTGTTTTAAATATCCGTGTGTCCTGAACTACCTCTTCCTGCTTTCCGTTGCTGACACAGGGGATGGGGAAGCCTATGTAGGTGACTTATGCAGCTAAGTTCTTACAGAAGTGTTGTGATTGCCTTCCTCAGCTTTGTGTACTTGGTTTGAATCAGATGGGGGTGCCTACAAATGAAATCTAAAAAACTCAACAGCCTGAACAACTGACCCTGACGCTGCCTGACATAGCTGACTTCAGCTTTTTTACTTCTACACAGGAATGAGCTCTTTACGCATTTCCTGATGAACTAATGCACGGCAACAAAACACTACATGCACTGAGGAAATGCAAATGAGACCAAAGGTTCTTGTTTCATCTGTCAATTAGACACCGGACTTATTCATTAACATGAATTAATGTATTATATAGTCCCCATACATTTATGCTGATATATATTAATTTCTAGTGTTATGTCCCCAGTTTTGCTTTCAGCATAACGACATTAATTTTTTTACAGGAAGTTTTACTTTTCTTATCCTGTTCCCAGGCTCCTATCCATAGACCTTTTCTCTATATCCACAGAGACAGAGGGAAACTTGGAGTAAAAATAGTTAGAGGACAGGAAAATAAAGTTAGGGAGGGATGGGAAAGCTGATTTTGCCAAATTTAGACCCTATCAGAACCCCTTGGCTTCTGCATTGCAAAACAGACCTGGAAACTTTTGAGTGCTGGTCTGGTCTGCTGTTTGGTACTTCTTTTTTTTTTCCTGTTCTTTTTTTTCCTTTTTTAAAATGTTCCTCTGGTAACCCTAGAAACAGAGAAAGGCTCACTTTTGGGAAAGAAACATTGATTCCTAGAACAGGCTAACATTAAGAAGTAATATATACTCGAAGCTAGAAAACGGAGGCAAGTAAAATGCTTGCTTTGTTTGTCTGGAAAGCTCAGGGGTCCTAATGAGTGTTTTGTGTGCTGAGATAAATTTCAGTCCTTAAAAGTCCTTTTAATCAAGAAGTAGCCATTACTCTGTAGTCCAGCTGTGAACTGAAGATAGAGTACAAGAGCAGACCATAGAAGTAGTCCTTATGCAAACAGAGAGATTCATCTACCTCACAGGGTGTCCTGGGTTAAGCTGAGACAGAGTTTACTTTCTTCATAATAGCTAGCAAGAGGCTGTGTTTTGGGTTTGTGCTCAGAAGAAAGCTGACAAGAATGCTGATAAAAAGTGATGCTTATGGCGCTGCCAAGGTCGGCAGACCGGTGAAGCTGGGAGGGAGCACAGCCCCAGTTACTAGCCCAGGATTTGATTTTAGGTTTGGGATTGAGACCCAAAGTGGCCAATAATCTATTCCATAACACACCCATCATACCCAGTATATAGGTGAGGACCCTCCGGAAGATCGTCCCTTTTGGTTCCAGATCTCTTTTGCTCCAGGTTGTTTCGCTCCAAGTGGTCGCTCTCCCAAGGTCTTCCCCCCCCATCCTGGTCAGCTCCCGGATCCTCAGATTCTTATCCCCATTCTGTGAGTGCGGTTTTGGGACTTTCCCTTCTCTCGTACCGTTAGCCGGGAACAGGTTGAGTCTTAGTCATCGGGTGGGGGGGGCCAGTATCACTCTGTATCACTCATTTCTATATTTGCATATAGTATTATTTTCAATATTATTGTCGTTTAGTTATTAAATTGTCCTTATCTCAACCCACAAGTCCTTTTTTCCCTTTAGCCCTTTAATACTCTCCCCTATCCTTGAAAGGTTTGGGGGTGGGGGGGGCGGGGGGGGAATGTGTGAGCGGGTGTATGGTTTGGCCCCCAGCCAAGGGCTAACCCATCACAGAGGGGAAAGGCTGATCAATGTTTTCCAAGACTAGGCTTTTTTTTTCTCTCTCTGCACATACTTTGGTGGAGAGATATGTCAAAGAACAATGCTATAAAATATTTTTTTCAGTGAAAAATATTACAGAATAGCAAATTGTATTCTGTTATGACTGCCTTCCTTTCCTGATAGCTTAAATTCAAGAGAAAACTATTTAAAGCAGAAAGAAGACTTTTGAAAATGTTAGTTAGCCTGGACATCCCAGGAAAAAGAATATATACGTGTGTAACAAATTTTTAAGTTTACTCTGGAATCCAGGATAACGGGTAATCCTAGCCCCCCAGGTGAACGGAAGGAAGGAAGGAAGAGCACTAACAAGTTGATTTTTCCTCCTGTGCTTCAGCTGGAAAGCAGTTGACTGCAGCATCAGAAGACCTTTCCACTGTCCATCTGGAGACCCTGTGTTGGCACACACCTCCCTTGAATGGCACAGTTTGGCCCTTTGCAAGGACCCTGATTTGTGCATGACTGCACAGTTGTAAAGAATTTCACCCAAATTGCCTGTAGAAATTTTGCCATTATACACGTTCTGCTGGTAATGAATTCCTTTTAACAAACTGGCTAAACTGATCATTTAGAAGTTATCCATCAATTAATTTAAAGAAAACTGGCTAGGTTACAGAAATCCTGCTGAGATCTGTCCTTTCCTCTTTTCTGACATACACTAGGCTGAAATTTTACTGAACCAGCCTGTGCACTGTGCACCTAATTTTTCACGAGGTAGCAGATATCTTCCCATTATTATTCTGTGAAGAGCATTCACCCATGACCCCAAACACAACGGCTCATCAGAATCCTGCTTCTGAGAGGAAACTGAGTTGCCCCTTTCCCTTCACTGAGAAGCTATCCTTGCTTCTTCAGAATAATTTCAGCTATTTAATAGAGAATATTTCAAGATCTAACTTTCAGAAGTTCTACCACTGTGGCAGAATGCAATTTACCATGCCAAAATAATCACGAGTTTTCCACATGTGATAGATGAGGACAGGTAGATATTTAAGCAGATGCATATGTCAATACATGCTGAAAGAAAAAAGACAACTTCTTCCCACCCTGGAGAGGGACAACATGGTAGCTGTGTCGCTCATTTCTATCTTTCTGAAGAACACATCTCTAAGACAGATGTTCACATCCTGCACTAGAGATAGCAAATTATTTTGACTTCACTTAGATGGATGGATGGATGGACGGAAGGAAGGAAGGAAGGAAGGAAGGAAGGAAGGAAGGAAGGAAAGAAAGAAGGGACGGAGAGAGGGAAGAAGGAATCTTCTGGCCTTTTCATTGTAATATAATCCACTGTGCCTGACTATAAAAGTAGCCTGACTATTGTTAACTCTCATTTCTTCCCAAGAAGAAAAATCAGCTGATTTTTTGCTTTTTGATAGCCTGTTAATCCCACATTTCCATCTGTTCATACTAATACCTCTTCAGTGGTTAAATATCATTGATTTGAAACAAAATGTTACTCTGCAGAAACAAAGGTGGTGGTAGAGTTCAGTTGCCCCACACAGTCTGCTTCAAGTGCAACCATAAGCTGGCACATATATAATTTATTATTATTATTATTTTCACTATGCTTATCTAAATTTGTCAAGCTATTTGAGCAGATGTACTTGGCCACCATCTTTGGGTCTCTGCCTTTTTTGGCTTCTATATCTATACATGTATATCTATAGCTATGTCCTTATATATAATATTATTGACAGTATATAATACTGGCATTGCATATGTTCCATGTATCTTTAAGTATAACATGCTTATACTGTGATACATTGGCATATATGCAACACTATCAGTTAACCTAGAGTCAAATCCACAAACGTCCCAAAAGGAGTTTATCAAAACTACTGATCTCAGATGTAAATGCCTAATTTTTAAGCATAGGCATCCCCATTGTCATCACACATCTTTTTGCGTAGAAGTCTATTTCTGAACTTGTTCACAACTAAATCAAATGCTCTTGACCACTGGGCACCTGCCAAAACTTGTCAACTCACGAATTCAAGCGCATTTTCCCAATCAGCAGTGTAAAAAATGGTCCCGTCCTTCCTAGATTCCCCACCCACTAGTTTAGTAATTGGAGTACCCATGCTTGAGGCAGTCAACAGGGGTCAAATGTTCATTGCTGGCCACAGTGTGGAAGCTCTGACGGTGAGATAATACTGCTTTTGGTGATAGGATGCTCTCAGGCTTTCTCTAGAATGCAATTATTTTGCATGGGGTATGTGTTCTGGTCATCTTTCCTGTTACATGGGATCCACATAAACTCCTGATCCAGTTTGTGGGCAGCATCCTCCAACAACAAAAAGGACATGTTTCTTTAGCAGTCAAGGGAGGTATTTTCTCTTGTCACAGCAGCTGTGAATCTGACTACAGATTTCCTTCATTCTCTCACAAAACACCTCGCTGCTGTGATGTACCATCTATGTTTTAAGTCCTCTTTTCTATAACATTCAGCAACTGACAATATTTGCAATCTAATGCCTTTAATGGCCTTGAAAGGCAGACAGGCAATCGGGTCTCCAGCTTCAGTGGGGGAATCTGTGGCAGGAGTCAAGGCGAGTTTTTGCTTTTACAAAGGAAGCCTGCAGTAGCAGAAAGAACCTATCTCTGGTTTGAATGGGAGACTATTTCACTCTAGAATAGCTGTCCAACAGTTCGTGTGTCTCATTCAGCTTTTCCCAATGTCTGTCAGGGATTCAGATCACAATGGGAAGACTGAAAACCAAAATGAAAACAGCACAAAATACTGGTAACTGAGGATGTTATCAAAATATTTTCTGGATACTTTGGACCATGTCTGTGTGAAAAGTAGTTGCTTTTTTCATTCCTATTTAACCGAACTCCTACATCAGTGTCATATTGACACAAAGTCCTTGAATGTGGTGCACTTTTTCCTGGCTCACCACAGGTTCCATCCATTTTTCTAATGAGGTTTAAAATTGAACATTGGGTTCTGTGTAGTTCTATTACATCAATTGTTATGTTTTGCTTATTAACTTGTGGGAATATGTTATTCTTCAGAACGACAGTCAGATGGATAAGGCTGATATTCTGTTTGCATTGCAAAGGGGTCAACTCACCCTATTTGTCCTTTACTGGTTATATTATATGTCATATACTAGACCCATTAATCCTGGTAAAGCCAGACCACTTGTCTCTTCATAGTGAACACAATCCTCATTTTTTCTGATCCGTCCACTGGCTTTTCCCCATGTATGGACTGATTTAGCTATTGATTTCCAGGCTTTTGACTTCTATACAATGTTTAGTATCTTCTTCCCAATAGAAAACTAGAAAAACTAACCTTCTCTCACTGTCTTCTAGTGAATTTTGAACTTTTACTCTAAGACTTTTGGCTACAGGCACTTTTTTGATATGCAGCAGCAACACCTGGTGAATCCTATAATTCCTGACATGGATCCAACTAAATTGTTGACTGCCCCTCAACTCAGCACTCAGGATCTACATTCTCTGGTTCACTCCTGCTAATGAGCATTAATGTACTAATGAGATGTTTCTTAGCTTGAAACAGAGTCTAATAAAGCACTGACTTATTTCAACGGTTTGACTCCATGACATACCTACAAACATAATCCAAAGAGGTGTTATCACCAAGTAACTCACCAAGTTAACTGGACCTGGGTTAATTAATGGGATGGGTGGAATAATGGATCACCCTCAATGTTTAAGCACAGAGATGCAAAGTTGTTGCATAAGCTGTGACAGAGGCATTGGAAAGAGACCTAAAGGCAGCCTTTTTTATGGAAACCAAAACTGTCCCCAGCATAGGCCTTCTACAAACACCCACAAATGGGCAATCCCCACACAACACACCTCACCCCCTACATAAGGACATAAATCCTATTGCTTCAGCATTTTAGGGTGTTTTAAGATAGTTTAGAAATCAGATCTTAAAGTAACACTTAAAATACAAACTGTCTCAAACCTGGAAAAAATGTAAAATTGAAATAAAAATATATTTGGATGAAGTTTTAGTGTTTAGGCGTAAGACCAATCTTTTGCAGTATTACGGTTCAATTACTA
>VZTO01020802.1:60114-85478 GCA_013400615.1 Syrrhaptes paradoxus
TCCTTCCTTCCTTCCTTCCTTCCTTCCTTCTTTTTTACAAGAATTACAAAGCTTTAAGGTAACAGGGAATTTCAGGTAATCATATAGTAGACGTAAGTTCATATTTTCTCTATCCTCTTTCAGGTTATTTCTAAATTACTGATCATTACTGGTTATAACAGAAAAGAGCAGCAGCTGTAGTTCTCCAGTCATGATTAATATAAAGCCTTTCAAATCCACTTGTCATTTATAGACTCCCTGAAGTTTTATCCAACTGATTAACTGCAACTGGTTAATCAGAAAACTATTCATTTCATTTAGCTTAGCAGACCACAAAAACTTCATACGAAGTTCCGCAGCTTCCCATAATAATTACCCACATCTGCTACATTAAAAATCTCTGTAGTAGCAATACACAGTATGTTTGTGACAAGACACAGCTTCAGATGTTTAGTGGGATGTTGAAATGTTTACTGGCACTGGAGGTTTAGCTGGTGTGTCCATTACACTATTACAATTTGGGGAATATTTTACCAGCTGTAGAAAAAGATTTTATAGGAGACATTACTAATTAAAAAAATCTAGATATACATATGACATCTTTTATTATACAATCTGTATCATAAAATTTCTCTACCGGGGAGTAGCAACATTTGGTACCTTATAATTTTAAATAAAATTAATAAATAGAACAGTAATAGGGGAAGTAAACTGAGATTATTTATCAAAGGTCAAAATTAAGCTGGTGGGTGCAAATAGATCAAATAATAGAATAATTTAGGTTGGAAAAGGCCTTTAAGATCATCAAGTCCAACCATAAACCTAACACCGCCAAGTCCACCACTGAACCACGTCTCTAGGTGCCACACCTACACATCTTATCTCACACTTTGAACACTTTTCCTTTTAGTTACTGAAATCTTCCCAGTTTTGACTGGTTCCTTCTCCCATGAAAGCGCTGACAAAAGTTTGGAAGTGAGAGAGAATTCTCAAGGAAGCCTTCTTTTATTTTGGATATAGTTTTTCTCAAATTCAGTTACATGTTTATGGGTGATTGGCTGAATGCCTTTGTTTTTGCTCTAGTGCCTTCTCTGACTCTTGACATCCCTGGAAAATCTAAGAGTAAGGTGTCAGAAGGCAACCCATACACCACAGGGAGTCTGAGCTCTCTCCCACCTGGAGCACAACAGTTAATCACAGAAACATTGCAGCCAGTTGACCATGAAGAGGCTATGGTGCTAATTGCTGCCTGTCAGATGAAATGGATGTCTGCTTGGTTAAGTTGTCTTTCAACTTGTGAATGAAACATATCTGCTAGATGTTATTCTTCTCTACTGGAGCAATGACTGTACAGGTCCTCCGCAAAACAGATTCAGTCTCAGCAAGAAGGCAGCAAATAAAAGCAGCGTCCTAATCCAAACACAGTGTCCTACAAAGGTGATTATGATATAAGCTCAAGGTCAGGCACAGGATAAAATTGTTGTGTGAACACACTCTGTGTTGCTATATACATGACATTTGTATATATGTTGCTTTACTATACACCTCTTCATGGGTGTATCCAATTATTTCTTTAGTTCAGATGAATAGTGTTTTGAAGTAAATGGTTGAAAATCATCGATACTGGTTCATATCAGTAAGTGATCTCATCAGCGTCTGCAAGTTGGATTCTTTGGGGATAAAACTAAGTGTGAAGGTATACTCCAGAATCACACCTAATCACACCAAAAATTCAGTCCACTAGTTCAGATTAAAACTGTCTTGAAATAAATCTCCATGAAATCCGTGGTATGGACATGGATTCTTTGCACCCTCTTTTTCACTTTACAGATATTTCTTATAAGGCCACGTTACAGGCAAATGTAGACACAGCCAGTGCCTCAGTCATAAACATCTTTTTGAACTAGGATCACAGAGTCACAGAATGGCTTGTGTTGGAAGGGAACTTTAGAGGTCATCTAGTCTAATTCCCCTGCAATGAGGAGGGACATCTTCAACTAGATCAGATCGCACAGGAACGCATCCAGGCGGGCTTTGAATGTCTCCAGAGAAGGAGACTCCACCACCTCTCTGGGCAGCCTGTTCCAGTGCTCTGTCACCCTCACNTTTCCTGTGCTGAGGGCTCCAGAGCTCGATGCCGTACTCCAGGTGGGGTCTCACCAGAGTGGAGTACATGGGGAGAATCGCCTGCCTCAACCTGCTGGTCACACTTCTTTTGATGCAGCCCAGAATACACTTGGCTTTCAGAGATACAAACGCACATTGCAGGGTCATGTCCATCACCACCTCCAATCCTTCTCTTCAGGGTTGATTTCAATACCTTCATCCCCCAGCCTATATTAGTGCCAGGGGTTGATACAGCCCATGTGCAGGACCTTGTCCTTGGCCTTGTTGAGCCTCATGAGGTTCACATGGGACAACTTTTTGAGCTCGTTCAGGTCCTTCTGGATGGCAACCCATTCCTCAGGCATGTCAACTGCACCACCCAGCTTGGTGTCATCTGAAAATTTGCTGAGGGTGAACTTGATCCCACCATCTATGTCTTTGATGAAGATATTAAACAGCACTGATCCCAATACGGATCCCTGAGGGACACCACTTATCACTTGCGTCCAGTGAGCTATCGACAACTACTGTCTGGATGTGACCAACTACAACATCTTTGGCCTCTCCAATTTTTTCCCCAAAGCCCCTATCTACTCTTATAAGAAAAATTAAAGTGTGCTTGTTTGTGTCTGTAGAACATTAGGCAACTCAACATATACACTAAAAAGAATAAATATTGATCTCTGCACATAATGTATGTGAATAACTCAAAGCACGTTCCTCTTCTAATCAGTCTTTATCAATAATAATATAAAAACAAAATGCTGATGATCCAATTACTTTAGTTTATACTGCTCTGCTAAGCCTGTCATTATCAGCTCATTACAGAAACTTTCATGTCAAATTCCTGGTAGATCTGGAAAGAGAGTTCACATCAGTACATAGTATTTATGCAAGCAAGAGTTGCAGAGTAAACCAGGGAGGAGATTCAGCAGTTGCACCTTTCAGTGTTTATACCACCACCATGTAGCTATACAAAATTACATTATTTTTGGCACACTGTATTTAGCTGATACTGTATTTCACAGGAGATTCACATGCTCCTCCACAGCCACTGTGCAATATCAACTCCATATGTTCCAATTATGCCATATGCTGTTGAAGCAAGTATAGAAAAAAGGTATATCATAGTGCATTACTGGGAGGTTTACAAGCACTTCTGGACTCAAGAGGACGTATCTGAAAGAAAATAGGCAAGTATTTTCCTTCAAAGTGATAGCGTGTTTAAGGCAAAAACCAGCCTGTTGAAAGGGACAGTCTTTAGGCAGCAATCACACCAGCAACAAGATCTCTAAGACTTCTGTAACTTTCAGTAAAGTACAAACAAAAATCAGTAAAGCACTGACTTTAATTTACTCAATTTTATCAGGAAAAAAAAAAACTTTTTTTTTTTGGTTACTTACATCAACTGTTTAGATTTACTGAGACAGTAACGCAGTCATTGCAGGCAAAGCAGAGGTAGATTGTTTCTGCCTGAAGCTACCAAGCTCTTCCCGAAAACCTCTGTGTCCTCCAGGATCACTCTTTCATCCTGAAAGCACCGTATATGCCTTCATGTGCACATGCTTAGCCTTAGAAAAGGCAAAAAAGATCAGCAGGCAAGCTTTCAATACTTTAAAGTCCATTTTATAAGGTCATTTGCTTTGGGAGGAAACATAGCAATACTTTTTTGAGCAACTTTCTTGCATGTTGAAGTGAGTGGATGAGGGGGGGAGAAAACTTGGACTTTAGCTGTCTGAACCACAGGAGAGGCCAGACAAAGGGGATAGAAAGGTCAGAGGCTCCTTAGGGACCTTGAACCCATTACTGTGATTACTAATTTGTGTGCGCCTTGTGGGGTACATCAAGAAGATGAGGTTGGCATTTGTTTGTTTTTATCGGCAGGGTCGCCTTGTGGCCTCCACTAAAATGAAGAAGTATAATCTCCATGGTGCAAAACGAAAGCCAGCAAACCTCCTGCCAAGAGTCAGACAAGGAAAAATGCTTTCTGGGCCCTCCTGTTTTGGGACATTTGCCAGGTGAAACATTTTAGGATTTCTCCACCATTTACATAAACGTGCCTCTCTCCTTTTCATAATCATAGGGGTCTGAGAGGGGATTTTTTAATATACTTTTGTGTTTCTCTGCTGGTTAGGGAAACAAATTGTCATTGCTTTACATACCTTGGTTGTCCAGCTTTAGGATTCGTCTTTTAAGAGAGCATGGTAATAATCTTTGTGTTTTCTCACCAGTATTGTATTGCACAATTGCAGCCAAATTTTACGGTTGCAGAAAGCATTAGCAGGCCAGGCCAAGAGGCACTTTTGACTTTGATTTAATATGAAATTTTACATTGCACCCCTAGCTCTTTACAACATTGCTGTAATTATTTGGCATGTTTTATTTTTCAAACTGACTGCAGAAAGGCACTCTCCCTGGCCCCCAAGAACAGTAGTGTCTGATATAAACTGAATATTACTCAAACCCAGGGAGGCCAGTCAGTCAACAACATGTTTGTGCATGACATAGTATTATTAACTGCATTTCATAAATCCTAGCTGTGCAGACTTCCAGTCTAAACTCCTCCTTGCTTCTTGCTGGTATTTTTGTATCTTTTTTCACTGGTTCACGAAGTATTTCCCTTTTAAAACTTGGTCAATTAATTATGGAAGAGTACAGAGGCCACAACATTTAACATATCAAACAAGGACAGACTCTGCTTAGAGCAATATTGAATGTCAGGGCTCAGACTTGCTGTGTAGGCACAACTGAAATTATCATGCTTTGGCAAGATAAAATTGCTCTGGAGCTCCAAGGCACGGAAGAGGAATACACCCTACTCTACCTTCCTTTTGGAAAATGCAGCCTGTAGCTTCACTGCACCTGACCTGCTCTTTGTAAGATAAGGACACCAGTTTATTCTCCCCCTCTTCCTATCCTACACAAATCCTTCACTAATCACTTTGCAATCCCAATGGAAACCACGAGGTGAAATTTCTAAAATGGCAGCCAAAGAACACTGGGACCTGTAAGGAGCAGTCACCACCCAACCTAGGGAGATATGATGGACACAACTCTTCTTCCTGCTCCACTCCCAGGAAAGTGCAGGGGGCTCAAAGTGAAGGAAAACCTACTAGATCATCACAAGAGCACCATCTGCGTCTCTTCAGAGCAGTATAATTTTGGATACTACACAACAGACCTTGCATTCCATTTATTAGAGCTGTTGACAAAGAGACTCATCAGTAATATCATAACAAGAATGAAGAAAAAGCCAAGCTGGGATGAAGGAAGACTAGTAGAGAGTGACGTCGACCCTTAAGTGGATCTAGCTGACAGATGTAATGCTCTGGATTGGAAGCAAGCTTGAATTCTCAAGTATTGAATAGAGATGTCTTGGTAAGAAGAGACTGGGAAGAGGGTTCCATGCACAGCAGCAATGAGTCTTTAATAAAGAGGTCTTTCCAAGTTAGGCCCCACCGTGGACTAATCTGGGAAGATGTCTGAGCAAAAGACATCAATTACATATATAGGTATGTTGAAAATAACTTAGTTTCTAAAGAAAATGTAACAACTTCTTTCCACACTGCAACATGATGTAAATACCATACTGTAACTGGCATCTCTAGAGGATATGTTCAGCCAATGCCCAACGCGGCACTAAGAGAATCTAATTTATCATTGTTGCTATTTCTATTACAGTTATTCCACTGGGAATAAAAAATCCTGCAATTTAAACTTTTTTTTCCTTTCCTCTTGTTTAAGCTTAGGGCAAGTCATAGCTCCACAGAAACCATCTGGGATTTGAGACATAGAGGCTTGTCAGTCTCTCTGCATGAGAAATTGAAGTTCTGGTACAAATAGTGGCTTGTCTCCACTTCACACCTGGAGAATTTTATCATTAGGAATGGAACTAAAGCATGAATTCTGAGCATTAATTTTTTATTTGTTTGTTATATTACAAGGTAACTCATACGAGGCGGAAGGCTATTGTAGAGAACATTGGAGAGCATTGCAAAAAGGAGAGGTTTTAAAGCCATGAGAATAAACTATTATTTTCACTTTGGTGGTTAAATTGCTAAATCAGAACTGAACATCTGTCTTAGGTCAACCCAAATTTTAATGTTGGTAAGCTTTCTGGTAAAAAAAAAAAAATAAGGACATTTCATTTAATTTGGGGAAGGATCTAATCACATTCAGTGATTTTATGAGAAACTATGAAGTAGTCAATATTCTGAACTTTAAAAAAAATTTGGTTGATGTTATGTTTTTCTAATTCAACCTGAATTTTCAGATACCTACCTTCCTCAAAGTATATTGTTGACTCATTATAGCCCCTGAAAACTCAGATAGTCTTACCCTATACACCCTGTACAAGATTTAATTATAATCTGGACAGTGAGCAAGTATTTCTTAAAATGCACGTAGAATTGAACATATCATATCAGAGAACCCTTCTCCATAGACAACTAGCTTTAGAAATTATTCTTGGAGTGCTAAAGTTTAGAGAAAAATGATCTAACAGTTTCTGTGCCTCCCCCTCTAATGGGAATTTCCTCAGGGATTAAGAAACATGAATAAATATTAAACATTAGAACTAAAAAAAGTTATCACTAAGGAGCCCCATAAACACTAAAATAAGGATTAGTTGAGCTCTGAATCACTGGCTCTGTAGATACAGCTTAGGAAAAATAAAACTTTCAAAATGCCAAGCAGCGGGGGCACATTTTGTACAACAGCACTTTTTTTTTTATTTGGGGTTTTTAAAGGTTGATGTTGACTGTATTCATACTTAGAGCACCTTCCCAATGAGGGCATCTAATTTTTGTTTCAGCCAAGGCTGAGGCTCTTGGAGTACCTGCAGAGTGGTCCAATTGCTTTCCCTTTCTTCACTGAAAGGGGCATTTTCATGCAACCCTGTTCATCAGGCAAAGACATTTCTAAACACCTTCCATCACCAGCAGCTTTTGACACACAGGGTAAAACATTAATGTTTCATTAGTGCTTCATTGACAATAATTATGTAATGCTCAGGCCACAAGAAGGAGAACAAAGGACAACTTTGTAATGTCATCAACAGGAACAGTATAAACTTAATTCTTTGGTTGCTTGCGAATAAAAAACTTCAAGCATAGTTAAGCATGTGGTGCTAAGTATGCAAAAGCTCACTAATGTGAGTAATTTCTTCAATTTGTTATTTCTGTGATGTATTAAGCACCTGAAAAAATACTTCCTGTTCTTTCCCAGGGTTCTCTCTACACACAAATCACACATGGGGAAACAGGATAATCAGCTCTTTTCTGTAGGTGCCCTTTTTTTTTTCACCAGTGCATGAAGAAATGCATTCTGTGATTCACCTGTTTTGGCAAATTTCCATAGTCAATAATTGCCCCCCAAAAATGTCTGTGAAAATACTTTGTTATATTAATACCAGAGGAATGACAGTTTAATCAGTTCTGCTGTCTGTAACAGTAGGAGAGATGTAGTCTCTGAAGTAGGCTTCAAAATACTTTACAGCTTCAAGTCAACACCACTAAATACAAACCATTTGTTTTGTTGCTATCAGTGTAAGTTCCAGGTAGCAAAACAGAATCACAGAATCATAAAATCAAGAATCATAGAATGGTTTGGGTTGAAAGAGAAATTAAAGATCACCTAGTTCCAGCCTCCCTGCCTGGGCAGGGACACCCTCCACTAGCCCAGGTTGCTCAAAGCCTCATCCAGCCTGGCCTTGAACCCCTCCAGGGATGGGGCATCCACAGCTTCCCTGGGTAACCTGTTCCAGTGTCTCACCACCCTCACAGAAAAAAAATTCTTCCTAATTTCTTATCTAAATCTGCCTTCTTTCAGCTTATAACCATTACTCCTCATCCCATCACTACACCCCCTGATAAAGAGTGCCTCCCCTTTAAGTAGGTGTCCTTTAAGTACTGGAAGGCTGCTATATGGTCCCACCAGAGCCTTCTCTTCTCCAGGCTGAATAACCCCAACTCTCTCAGCCTGTCCTCATAGGGGAGGTGCTCCAGCCTCTGAGCATCTTTGTGACCCTCCTCTGGACTTGCTCCAACAGGTCCTTGCTCCATGTCTTTCTTATGTTGGGATCCCCAGAGCTGGACACAGTGCTCCAGGTGGAGTCTCATGAGAACAGAGCAGAGGGGCAGAATCACCTCCCTCAACCTCCTGGTCACACTTCTTTCAATGCAGCCCAAGAAACAGTTGCCTTTCTGGGCCACAAGCACACATTCCTGGATCATGTTTGGCTTCTCATCAACCAGCACCCCCAAGTCCTTCTCCTCAGGGCTGCCCTCAATCCATTCTCTGCCCAGCCTGTATTTGTGCTTGGGATTGCCTCGAGCCATGTGCAGGACCTTGCACTTGGTCTTGTTAAATTTTGTGAGGTTTGCATGGGCCCACCTCTCAAGCATGTCAAGGTCCCTCTGGATGGCATCCCTTCCCTCCTGTGTGTCCACCACACCACACAGCTTGGTGTCATTGTCAAACTTGCTGAGGGTGCACTCCATCCCACTGTCCATGTCTCCAACAAAGATGTTAAGCAACACCAGTCCCAATACCAACCTCTCTGGATTGCCACTCATCACCAGACTCCACTTGGACACCTAGTCATTGACCACAGCTCTTGTGACCATCCAGCCTGTTTCTTATCCACTGAGTAGCTCTTCCATCAAATTCATGTCTCTCCAGTTTGGAGACAAGGATGTCATGTGGAACAATGTCAAATGTTTTGCACATGTTCAAATAGATGATGTCATTCATTCTTCCTTTATCCACCAATGTTGTTCCCATCGTAGAAGGCCACCAAATTCATCAGGCATGATTTACCCTTGGTGAAGCCATGCTGGCTGTCAGCAATCACCTCCTTATTTTCCACATGCCTTAGCATAGTTTCAAGGAGGATCTGCTCCACGATCTTGCCAGGCACCAAGGTGAGACTGACCAGCCTGTAGTTCCCCAGGTCTTCCTTATCTCCCTTTTTAAAAATGAAGGTTGTGTTTCCCCTTTTCCAGTCAGTGGAAACTTCATCGGGCTGCCACGATTTCATCTGCCAGTTCCCTCAGAACCTGCAGATGCATCTCATCAGGTCCCATGGACTTGTGCACCTTCAGGTTCCTTAAATGGTCTTGAACCTGATCTTCTCCTACAGTGGGCGGTTCTTCATTCTCACAGTCTCTGTCTTTACTTTCTGGGATTTGAGAAGTGTGGCTTGGGCACTCATCAGTGAAGACTGAGGCAAAAATGTCATTGAGTACCTCAGCCTTCTCCATATACCAGGGAACCAGGTCTCCCATTTCCTTCCAGAGAGGGCCCACAGTTTCCCTAGTTTTCCTTTTATCACTAACACGTCTATAGAGGTTCTTCTTATTGCCCTGGAGCTCCCTGGCCAGATTTAATTCTGTCAGGGCTTTAGCTTTCCTAACCTGATCCCTGGCTGCTTGGACAGTTCCTCTGTATTCCCCCCTCCCCCGGCTACCTGTCCTTGCTTCCACTCTCTCTAGGCTTCCTTTTTGTGTTCTGCAGTTCTTTTCCAAGTGATCCAAGACAAAATCATTACCATAGACTAGTCCTGGAGAGATAAATACATGCCTGATAATACAGCAGGGGTGAAAAGAAAATGTCAGATTGTTCTGACAAAAATAAAAGAAAACCAAAGTATTTTACTCAGTTTTTGCCAGAGCAGTCAGAAACCACAAAACAAATAAAATGATCCCCAGATTCCAAACCAAAATTGAAATTTGACTGTGCTTCCTCAAAGAGAAGAGATAATCAAACCTTTCTTCTAGCTCCTTCCTTCTATCTACTAGTCCCTCTGACCCGGACACACATTTGACACTCAGGTAACCTGGACCTTCTCATCAGAACTGCTCTGGCATAGCCCGGCAGCCTCAGGTGTCCCTAACCCACCAGCCTGGCCTCACATGGGGACAGAGGGGGATGGGGGGCTGCAAGAAGAGCGGGCACCTCTTGTACCCACTTTATATTTATTTGACCTCCCTGAGGCTTTGTTTATACACTTTTCTTTCCTATTGAGAAAAAAAAAAAAAAAACACACCATACCATCACCATATCAGTAATTCATAGTGGTGACTATGCAGTAGAGTAGACTCCTGGGTATTTGCTCTCTCTGCCACACAAGGATCCATTTTCTGTTAAAAGCTGACATATTCACATACTCTTCCACTTTATGGCATCCACTTTTGAGCAAAACCACTTTCCCCTCACGTGTTGCTGAACAATAATTTTTTCTTTAATATTTATCTTAAATTTTAAAAAGTATCAGTGAGTGCTATACAGACATCAGGTCCCTGTCTTGTTCATATGACAGAGAAAAGAGAATACATTGAGATATACACAACTGTATAAACATTTGACATTTTAACGACTATAAAATTACAGCATTCGACTGTAGGTTCTTCACTCTCCATCTTCTCTCTCATACAACTCTTGAGCAGGAACCTTTTCAGAGGATGCTCTTGAGAATAATATAAAAGGGGAGATGGTAAAAGCCAATGGGCTTCTTTATATGTTTTGGCGGGTTATTTTCTCACAATTCATCAGCTGTGCATAATCAGAGCCTTCAGTTTGCCATAACATGCATAAAGGGTGTGGCTGGAAAAGCAGATAAGAGACAATTATAGGAAAAACTGCCAATAGAAGGAGTAATTGATACAGCAGAAAAGTAGGAAGGGATACAGCCAGAGGAAGACACTTGAAAACAAGGGGAACAAGAAGAACTGCCTGCCTAACAAATAAGAAGATTTGGAAAAATGTGAAAGTCAATCCATGGTGAAGTTGCAGGAAATGTAAGAGGTCCTTTGAACAAAAAGTCTCTTTCTGTTTGGCCTGAAAGTTTTCCTGTTAGGTCAGTGAACATGCTTTGTCTTGGGAATACAGTAAGAGAAAGTGTAGAGGGCTTTCTGCCTGCCAAAGAAAGCCTGAACTATTTATACTTGACGAGAGAGGAAGAAAATATTATGGAGCAAGGCATTTTGCTGGGATTTAAATAACCCTGCATATGACTCACAGCTCTGCTACTGATCTATTGCATGACCTTGGGCAAGTCACTTCACCTTTATGCCTTGGTTAACCTGTTGTATTGACATACTAATGCTGAGCCTTACTGGGCTTCAAGATGATGAAACCTTTCTTTCCTAGAGCTAAATCCCCTCTGTGATGTGAAAAAACCCAGCAGTGACTAATGCAATCTATTGTTCAAATTGAGAAAATGTACTTATGTGTTTGAAAAAAAACATTTCAAACTTTAACTATCTGGTTTTTTTCACTTGTAATCTGAACTCATAACTGATGTGGACAGGTTTAATTAAAAAGAGGTACGAATGTTTCCTAATATGAGCCAAGGAGTGGATGTGTGAGGATCTCAGAGGTAAGGTACATGCATATAACAAATCGGAGTCCCTTTGCATTCCCTCCAGCATGCCTCTGGCTGTAGGAGACAAAATCTAGCCCTAAATTAATAATTATCACTTTCAGTTTAAGCTCTCCAGGAAATGTCATGAGGACAGACAGAAGTAGTAGAAAATGTTAGTGGGCAGTGTAGAAAGATAAGTGCCAAGAGATTTATACCCAGCATTCTCGACAAGGAAGAACAGAATATCAGGATTTAAATAACCCACCGGCAAGACCTTTCGCATCAATTTGACTGTGGTGGGAGGAGAAACTCTACAGGGAGGGCCTGTGTGTGTCTTCACAGGTAATAAGAAAGAGGTACCCACATCAGCATGCATGTGAGGACAGAAAAGGCTAAACCCCTTACATTTACAAGCAGCTGAAGTCACATATATCAGAACATGCTTCCTCTTAGCTGTGTAAGCGTTTTGAATTTATCAGAAGAAAGGGGGGCCCAAAACTTTTTGATCAACAGCAAGAAAATATATTCAATTCAACAGCAGAATTATGACAACTGCTGTATTAAAGGCTGCTTTTAGAAATCTTGTCTTCCAGTGCAATGTGGCAACATGTTTTTCCTTTGAGATAATACTGCCAATGTTCACTCTATTTTTAGGGGTGACCCTAGGAACACATTATGGACACGTTTTTGACAAAGTCCCAAGCAAGCATATGATTTTATGCACGTGATTAGTCCCAAGCACAACAATTTTAGTGCAATTACCTAAATTTTGCCACTTCCTACTACAGGTATATAATTAAATTAGGTTAAAAAACAGCATCCACAAATGAAAAAAAAATGTTCTGAACAACCTTGCTTACAAGTATCCTGTAAAGTATCCTAAGTAAATAGGCACCAATTTTTGCAGAGTTAGTATTTCATTCCTTAGTGTGGTAACATGCTACTGAGTCAGGTGGAGAATATTGGATTTTTTATTAACGACATCTATTAAACTGAAGAAACACCTTTTTCAGTTGATATGTGAATAACAATATTACAATGTAACTTCTGTTTTTCTCTTTTATTTCTTAATCTCTAGATGATATGGGAAATTCCTTGACATGAGTTTGTGACCTAAATTTTTTGAGCATTAATTACATCAGGATAAGAAATAGTTGACACAGAAATTGTGAAGTCATACATGAAAATCTGGAATAGAATACAGAATGTATTCCAGCCATGGCTGAAAAAGGTTGAAATCTGAGGGACCAGAATGGCATAGAATCGTATACCACCTCATTTCAATCACTATATATATGTGTGTGTCTGTGTATGTATAAATAAGTTAAAAATATACAATGTATACACATGTGGAAATATATCTATACTGTATATATTGTGGTATACATATTTTTATACACGTATAAAATGAAATAAATGCAGATGATACCACATTTTTAAACAAAATTTAGCCTTTTTATGAAACCTGTCTACATCATACAGCAAAGAGCCCATCACAGGTTGGTCATTGTCATATTAGAGGAACATGTCTGAAAAATTTAAGAGATTTAAGTGGTTTTTTGGTTGTTCAAACATTCTCCTGGGTTAACAGAGGTTTGCAGCCAGGTGTATAGATATGTTAACAGCCATAGTGGCACTTCTACTGCAACGCAGGTGTGCTCACAGGGTAGGATGCAAGTCCTGACGGTGTCCAACACTGAGTACTGAAGCATTCAGCAAAATTAAACAAAGCACACCTGTTTTCTGGGCTGCAGAGTGTATCACCTTCTGGGCTTCCAGATAAACCAAATTTCTATGCACACACATGCATGCACATGTGTGTAAATGGGCAAATCATCTCTGTACCCCTGGGTGCCAGCTGTCTGAGGCATAGTACTGCAGAGTACTGTTGTCCATCAAGTTATGTCTTCCTTGTCAGGAAACCTGCCAAAAGATGCACTGAAGACTACATGGGTTTCCAATCCTGCTGAAGCTGAAGCATGAAGGGCTGAAAGCTGTCTCAGAATATTAAGATTTGCCTTTCTATGTGCTCCCTAGTAGAAATATGGGCATTTTTAGCAACTTTGCTGGCAGCAGCAGAGGCACCTAAAGGGTTAGACGGCAGCTGAGCTGGGATTTTGAGGATCAGGTTGGTGCCGAAATGGGGATTTATTTATTGGCCCTCATTTAGGTACTAAAATAACTTCAGTTAGTTGGCAAATTTGAAACTGCTCCTCAGAAAAAAATCTGGATTTAATTGTGGCTGCTGAGCAGTTTCAAAAATCTGGTCCTGTACAAATACGCTGTAAAAGTAAGCAAATACTGATCCCTTGCTGAGTTCTCAGATCAATTGCAAACAACCCGAGACTTCATAAAAATACACAGCTTTTCACTTATCCTGTATTTTGTCTCATAATAGGTCACTAGCCAAAAAGCCTCTCACCAACAGTCAGTTTAATAGGAAGAAGGAAACAGTCCTATTAGTTAAGTTTATTTATGATGACAAAAGGAAAATCATGAAAACCCCGAGTTGTAAGTGGTAATTTATTCCTGATAAGCAGTAAATCTGCAGGATTTCACTGCCCACATGGGGACCTGCAGTTAAATAATTAATGATAAATAATGAGCCTCATAAATGTTCACGGTGTTTTTGAGCAGCTATTTATACATGAGCTCATTCTACAAATTCTCCTGCTGCTATAATCATGATAACCTGGTGTCCTTAGTGCATTATAAAAACATAAGATAACACCAACCATCTCTGTGGTTAAGTTTACATTGTTCATTGCCAGGTTAAACTAATTATTCACTGCCTGCAAGGCAGTACTGGGTTAATATTTCAAACTGATGCATCTTTTGTCATGATAAACTTAGCTCACACTGTATCGTCATGCATTTTACTGATGTGGCCTTTCTGAAAAACAAAAGTGCAGAATTATTAAAAAAAAGAGAGCAAAAGGAAAAGGCTTTAAACCTTTCTGTTCTGGGTCACAAACTAGTAAAAAATACTAGTACTGACAGTAAAAAAAAAGAAATATAAAAATACATTAAAAAGTATTTTCCCATATATCAAAGGGTCTGAATACTTGTAGATTCACCTGCATCCTTTTTCACAAACACCTTTTAGCACTGGCCACCAGAAGAGTCCAAAGTAAGCTCTGACACGGTAATCTTCACATTCCTACATCTGAGAAACCCTGAACCTGTCCAGAAAATAAACCTCCTGAGAATGCCACAATGACCCGACCTACTGGGGCAGAGCATGGTCATCACAGTTGTCTTTGGTTTCGGTCTACCAGCATCCCCAAAGCACAGCCATTCTCTGTGTACAAATTATTAACTTCAGCACTGTGCTGATGTTCAGAGCCTTATGAAAATCTGCCTTTTTAGCTGGACTGTCATGCTCAGACATACTTTTGGGTTTTGGAAAGCTTTTGAAGTAACCCCTGGTCATTAAGACTCAGGCTTTAGGGTGCTCAGGCAGAAGGTGATGCAGGACATCCCAGTGCCGGGTGTCTGGTGTGTGCTGCCTGCAGGCATGCAAAGCGGAGCTAGCAAACTGCACGGCCACTCCGTTATTCTCCATGCTGCACATCTGAAATTGATAAAATACAAATGAGATACAAATTTGGCTGGATTTTTTTTTTTAATTATAAGAAGAAAAGGAGGGATGTAGGTGAGGAGAAAACGGACAACCGTGATTTCAAAAAAATCCTGCATACTGATTCACAAAGTTATATTTTATAACGGGAAACAGAAAGAGGAAACAGAATGCATTGAACAGTTTAAAGAAAAATTATTAAAAGCTAAACCAAAAAACCCAACAGCCCAGACCGTACATGAGGCCTGAGCAGAGGGGAGCAGGGGAGCAAGGCAACGGGACCATCCAGGGCAGGGCGTGGGGCAGCCGCCATGACAGCGGCCTGGCTCCTGGCCCCACCGCACTCAAGCTCTTCCACAGCTGCAGCACCAACTGTCTCCTGGGGACACACGGGATAGGGGCTGCAAGGCCGCCCAGCCCAGCCCTGCCTGTGCAGGGACACCCTCACACCTGGGCAGGACACGGGGAGCGGCCATGCTGAGCAGGCAGCGCCTCACAGCCTGTGCCAGGAGTCACCCCGCGCACCCACAAGCCAGGACATGTTTGATTATGTGGAGTCGAAAGGCAACATGCTGGGTCCCAGCGGTCTCCTCACAGCCTTTACTGGCCTTCTGCTTGCATGGAGGGGGGGGGACAGCAAGGCACCAGCCTCCTGCCACGTAATCACCCCTCTGGCCAGCGGCGGCAGCTCCGCGGGCACCCTGTCCCCGGCCTCCCCGAGCTCAGGGTCCCTGCCAGGAGTGCCTGCAGGTCACACTGCCCTGCCAGGGGTCACAGACCCCCCGAGGCTGCTGCCTTCCACAGCACACTTGCCCTATGCACTGTCCTCTCTCTGGGTTCCAGAAGTGGTTTAATGCTGCACTTGCCTAACTCTGTAGGGTTTGCTGCTCACATTTTCCTTCCCAGCTAACCAGATTGTCCTTATCTCAGTCTCAGGTCACAGGCTCTGTAAGAAGAAAGAAAACACGACATCTTTTCCCGTTCTGTGTTCTGGGAATGGTGAACACCCTTCAAGACCTCCTTGCGTTGTTAGAAGGGAGACATAGGCGCTCTGGGCATATGTTTTTGCTGTGGGAAAAGAGATTAAATGTTAAACTGGTTTGCTTCTTGAGGTTTGTTTGCTTTAATAGCGTTTTTTTTTTTTTTTAGATCTCATTGAATTTCATCCACCTACAAAATAAGGGCTTAAACCCAAAATGAACTTAAAAAAGGAGTCTCCTTCCATGTATTTATGATTTGATAAGTGTGGCATTTTTTCTGAGAATTATTGGTTGTACAAATTCTGCAGGTAACTGTGTGCAGATTTAAAAGATGGAAGAAAGAAGGTTGATTATTAAACTATTACTCCAAAATGCCCAGTTTTCCTATCTCAGCCAGCATGTAGTGACACCTTAGAAAAATAAAAAAGTTAAAAGACAGGCAACAAAAATAAACCACATAATAAATAAGCTAGGTAACTGTCACCTGACATTTGTTTCTTGGCACTGCTGATTTTTCAAGAGAAAGAATTGCTTCCTCTGGGACAGACTTATTTTTAAAAAAGATTACTGAATTCAGGCTGCACACCTTATCTCTGTGAAAACACACTAGACAGCTACAGCCCTGTGTTCGGAAGAGCTGCTTAATGAAGTCAATGGATCATAATTTTCGTATTGATGATGTTGAAATATAATATAAATTAATTTTATTTATTAATGACCCATAAGAAATGAGAGGGAAGGTAAACTCATGAAGATGTATCTTCTGTGTAGTAGGTATGTGTCTGTGTATATATACACCCATGCACAGATATATACATACATATGTATGAATACGTTCCTGTATATACACAGCTACATATATATCTCTGTGAGCATATATATCCTGTTAACAAGTCCGCATTTGAATTTTTAAGTCAGAGTTGTTCACAGTTAGGATTCAGCACTTTTAAACTTACAATTCACTGGGCAAAAAAAATGGTTTTGAAAGAAGGGGAGGAAGGTCAAATAGCTTTGCACTTCTAGATCAGTGCGGGAAAGTTGCTGACTTTCATCTGAGGTAAGTAACTTGCAAGGAAGAGTAGCACTGTCCCTAGGTTTGCTGAAGTGTAACATGAAATTTGGTTCTCTTAAACCACATTTCGTGCTGGACTATGAGCACACAAAGTTTAGTTACTGAATGTGACCTGAAGGTCAGCAACTCCCATCTGAGAGGTGATAACTTCTTAAGACACTTCGGTCTGATCACTCAGTGAACAGCTAACTCCATGGCAAATTTGTTCCATAGAAACATGAGAGTACCACCACGTGTCAGGCCATAATAAGCAACACAGAGTCCTCTGGAAGAAGTTGTAGGAGTCCTTTCAATTAAATAATTGTCATCACAAAGCAAAAAGTTTCTTCCTGAGGCTTTGTTTAAGTTATGAAGTGCGAAAGGCTTACCTTCCTTCAGAACTGAGCCTTCCTAGCTAGCGTTATTGCAGATGTTCCCGTACGGCATCTACCTCTTCTTGGAGTCCTGCTAAGCCCTTGGCCTCAGTAACATTCTGTTACAATGATTTTCACAAGATAATAAAGAAAAGGGTTTTTCTTTAATAGCTGTTAGATCTGGTGTCTTTCATGAATGCCCCTTGTTCTTTTATTGTAAATGACTTTGTTGTAAAGACCAACTGAGAGCTCCCGATTTATTTTCTCTATATAATTCATTACAGTAGTCACCTTTATCTGGTCTCCTTTGATTTCTCACCTATCTCATAAGTTCCAGTGTTTTCAATACTTCCTCATACAAAAAGCTTTTGAAAGCTCTAATTGGTTTTGATGTTCATTTCTGAACTCTGTTTTGCTATCTATTTCTGCATGCAAAATGTTACCAGCCCTGCAGACAGTCATCTAGTTGAAAGCAGACCACTGATACTTTTAGAATTGTTCTGTGTGGTCGCTCTCACACATCCAAGCTTTTTTGTTCCTTGCTTTAAACTAACAGATATATACAGTTTTGTTGTGCTCTTGGCCCTGTAGGCAGATGCTTTCATTACATTCTCCCTTATAATAAGTAAGCTAGTCTTCAAAGGGATTTTAGCTAATTCTGTTTGTTTAACCTGAAACCACAGGGAGGTTAAATGCAGCCACAGTCGGGGCAGGGGACAGTGAAGGTAGTAGATGAGGCAGCAGTATGGCTCCTCTCCTCTCAGGAGATCAAGAGTCATGTCCTCACATCACACTGTACAATGACATTTGAAGAGGAGGAAAAAAGAAGAGGGGAGGAAACCTGTAACTGCTGCTCTGCTTGACCAGGTGACCAGGAAGGAGAAGTGCTGTGACACATGTAGACAAAATCACAACTATTTTTCGCTAAGTGTTATTTTCCCCTTCCTGCTTTGGTGAGGAAAGAGTCCTCATGGACACCCCTTCTGACCAGGTATTGAAACCAGAGGCTGTCATAAATGGAGTGCAAGGGCCATGGATTTGAATTTAACCATCACTTCAGCCAGACCATACTCAGGCATTTGCTCCTCAGCACAGGAGCACGGACATCTGGCTTACCACCCACGGCTGCCTGGGAGACACCGTGTCCGGGCAGGTATTAGGACCACAGGACACACCACTTGTCCTTTCCCAGGGCAGTCCTGCCCTTTGAGGCTTTCAGACCACAGTGCTGTTTTCGACAAAAAGCTTCTTCACTACAACACTTCCCATGTTTCTGTAGGATTTTCCACTAACTCTTTGTGCATTAAGTGCAACACATGAGTGGTGAAAAAGCTCCCTGCTGCATCTGCTGTTCCTTTAAGACTATGTGCTACATTAAGACTCTCCTAAGCAGCACAAAGATCTTTCCTCTTTGCCATGTGAATAATGAAAAACAGACAGATGTCTGCTATTAAGATAAACCACTCAGTGGAGGTTTCTTCTGTTTGGTGAACTGAGAAATAGAAGCTATTTCCCAAACCACCAGCTATGGATTATCTCACTGAAAAATCATAGAATAGCAACAAACTATTAATTATCTTTCCTTTCTATAAACTACTGAAATCGCTCTGTAAATGTTTTCTTTTTATAAAGATAAACATTTCTGTCACATAGTTTGTATAATTAATCATTTTTCAACTTAAGGGACCATCTCATTTTCACTGGGAAACAGTTTATAAAAATACTTGAGAGTGAAAGATTGCTAATAAAGTTTTCAAAGTACGCTCTAGGTTTTTTAGGTTAAACAGTCGCTCAGTATTTGTGGGATGTTTGCACTGACATTCAGACTATGTCAAATTATGCATCTAAGCTGTTTCCACAAAGGAACTGGGAGAAAAAAAGTGGACTTGGGAGCTGTCCAATGATTCTCTATTTAGCTTCTGTAAGAGAAACTTGTAAAGAAAGGTTGTTGGAAGCAGTTTTATGGGATGAAAAGTGGGAAAGAGATAAGTAAGATGCTTTGGTTATATTTATTCCCCAAGCAAATCATATTATTTTTAAACAATATATTGTTTCTTCGCATTTCTCTTGTTCACATCACAGAAGGCAACAGCATATGGTAAACAAATTTGTCATATGCACCTAGCTTCCTTAGCAGCTCTGCAACTACAATTCCATGAACATCTTGTAAGATTCCAAGTTTCTTGAGAGACAACAGCCCTGGAGTCTTTTCAGCTATGAACATGCAAAAAACCAATCCCTTCCTTCAATGTAATGACAGGATTTTTTTTTTTTTTAAGATCTTTGACTGAACAGGGTTCCTTCTTCCTCAACACCTTTCATATTGCTAAAAAGCTGCAGTTGATTATCTTGTGACCTTGAAGGATTGAACTGAAATGAGAAATTCATTTGAAAATACAATTTTCTATTAGTATTTCCAAGATTCCTATGCTATGTTTTCAAAACATAGAATAGCACTTTTGTAAAAGCCAGATTGTGTTTGGTTTGTAATGAAGATTTAATTGGAATTTTTTTTATGCACCTGCACACTATTGCAAGCAACCTAAACCTTTGAAATCAAGGATTAGAATTCTCTTTTCAAATATTTCTTAGTAAAGATTATATTTCTTCCAGATGAAATTTTAAATATGAAAAATTAGGATTTAATTTTTTTGCTTTTAAAAAAATGTTTATAAGTAAGCAAAGTTGAGCAAACTTAGCTCTCATAATAGGCATAACTCAGCTGTTCCAAGATCTCTCCTGTATAGGTTTCCTGTTACTCTTCTTTCCACATAAATTTTCTACATATTGGATTCATAGAATTTCAAGAAATTTATCTATCATGAGAACTTGACTTGTGGAAGTAAAAACAGAGCCATGCAGCAATGAAACTATATTTCCATAATAATACAACAGTTGTGAAAGATGTAGATTAATATCAAATTGAGGCAAAACAAAAGCTTTTGGTTGCAGAATATCAGTACATAATAATTTAGTATTTAATACTAAAATCAAAGCTGTATGTCATAGCATACCCAAATTGATACAATTTATTTTCATACAAGTGTTTTGATATTTGATTTGCCATCTAAGTATGAAACATTTGTAGGCATTTGTGAACATTTGTAGGCATTTCAATAGAAATTCAGATACCTGATACTTGAACATACAACATAATATCAATCACAGTTTCTGTCCTCATTTTAATTCTTGTTACTGTATTTACACAATACATCCAACCTTTTTTCTTAGTTGCATCTCACACACTGCCTCATATTTGCACAGTTCCACATAATACAAATGCAAAGACCATTTCTTCCCGAGATATGCCCAGAACAATTTAGCCTGGCACATATAAAAATTAAAGTGGCACTCCAAACTCATCAGCACAATTAACACATGCTCCTCAAAACCACAACCAAAATGTGACTAATCAAGTCACATTTAGACTGGCAAATGCTGTGAAAACATATATTTCATTATGTTTTCCTCCTATGATACAAGGAACAAGAAGAATGTACTTAGAGGCAAAAGAGTTGCTTCCAGAGTGTGACAGCACAATTTTAACCTTCACTCTTTGATGACTGTTGTTTTGCTGCGTGCAGTTTTGTATAATTGCTTGCACACCATAGAGATACTGCCAAGAACAAAAAGAAAAAGGAGAAAACCCTACATTAAATAATATCAAGACTTTAGATAATGACAGTGTCATGTTTCATATGAGATTTAACCATGACTGGATGTTACTAAATTCCAGACAGACTGTGAAGACTTATGTTCAGACATCAATGTGTCCAAACACATGCTAATAGAATAATTTGAAATTTTAAATTTATTGTTTTGTTGTTGTGTGACTTCTACTTCACAGAAATTTTTGCATGGGATCCAAAACTTGTCACTTATTTGATTTATAACTAGCTCATAACATGCTCCAGCACTTTGTAAAGCAAGCCATGGCTATAGTGAAGAAACACTCAGAGTGTCGATCTATTCATCGTAAGCATACATGGGTAAGGCATAATAGTGAGGCTATGCTTGTTCCCAGCTTACAATGATGAGTGTTCAAGGATTGCCAGGTGAAGTATTCTTAGCCATTTCCCCCCTTTTGCCCCCGTATAAATGAGAATACTGAAAAGCTACAGAATTAGATAGAGGCCATGCTGGAAACTGTCAGTTCTAGCTTCTCAGAGCTTTCATTATCCATGTCATGTGTGATGACATAAGAAAAAATTCTTTGATCGTGTGAGAAGAGAAAAAAACCTAAATTGAATGTGAATTGTAGTATGGGAGACCTCACACGGCTTTTTAAAAAGGCAAAGGGTTCCTGAGATCACCCATTTCATCCATTGTCAAGAAAGGCCCACCTCTATCTTGGAAGCCACCTTTTCTGGCACAAATGGTGAGATATCATCTCAGACAAACCGGGTAGGTTTTCAAAGGGATGTGCAGGAGGTTCGGTAACAATTGCCTGTATTTGTCAATGGGTAGTGAATAAACACACTGCTTTGAACATTTACCTCTGCATGTCCACTCTTCTTTTAACTGCACAATGGCAGCAGCCAGTTTTCTAAAGGAGCTCGACCCAGCCGGCCTTTCCAGCTGGGAGGGCAGGAGGACATCTGTCTCCAGAGCCCATGTCAATCATATTCTAACAATCAGTGTTTCTTCTTAACTGAATGTATTAGTTGCACTAAGTGATTTGTTTCTCTCAGCTAGTTTTCTAAACTCCCATTTTCCAAGGTTGCTGCATATGAGATATGAAAGTCTGTCTTTTGCATGACTTTTTGTCCCTAAAAGGTTTTTTTGCCATTGACACACTGAGCTACATTCTTTATATATGAGGTCCCAGATTCTTTCCTGATGGCTCTTCAGTGTTTTTACCCCAGAATATCTCTGCCTGATTTGTCCCTCGCTCTAATGTTCTCGCTCTAATTGAGGTTTCTCTTTTCTTTTGCGATAAGGCTCCATTTCAAGAGAAGGGTCTGATGTTTATTGCATACTCTCCCAAGTAGAGAATTTGTTATCCTATGTGTTTGCGAGATGCTGCGTGTACCAAACAGAAAAATAAGAAATTATTAAACATAAAATAACATGCTAAGTAAAAATTATAAACTGAAATGTATTGAGTAGAAATATGATTTATAGCTTTCAGAGTAGTCTAAAAATAAAACCAGTTGTCATATGCTTATCTATATTAGTGAGTTGCTATATTTATTTAATTTACTCTTCCAGTATGTTTATTGGGGCATTTTGCTCTGTGGTGTATCTAGTCTGTCATGTGCAGCCAAAAACATATCTTGCATTCATGTTTCAAACATAATCTTTATATTATGTCTCTCCATCCCAATGTGAAATCATCACAAACACTTAACAACAGAGAGTACGAATGCTGTGCAGAGAAGCTAACTGGGAATTTGACATGTAAGTTAGTACAGAGGCTGATGTCAGCTTCCAAATTTACTTCTTTGCAAAGGTAGGGCTCTATTTTAGGTGTTCCCAAACTTAGCCCCGCATGTTGAATTTACCCACACCCACACCCACAGCTGCTTTTGCTTGGCTCCATCTCGCAAGGGCTCCTGACAAGAAAAATGCTAAGTGCAAGCAGGTAAAATTGCATGTAATATACATGCTCATAAATAGCAGTAGCTCATCATATGACACTTATGTTTGTATTTACTGATGTTCGAAGAATGATTTATGATTGTATTTGCACCATCCTAGAGACCAGAAACCTTGTTTCCTTACATTTCTAGTTACTATTACATCGTAGTAACGTACAGCCTTTGTCTTTAAACTGCTTTCATGACAATGTTCACTCTAAAGTCCATGTCCAGGTCTGTGGAAGGCTTCAGCCACCTATGCAGGAAAAGGCTGACAATGCACATCTGAATAATCTGCCTCACTGGACTGCCTGCACACATGCTAATCTTTACAGGACATTAGTGATCCAGAGGCAAATGGAGATTAAACCTCCTGGTAGAAATAAATATGTACATTCACATCTGACTGAAAATTTTTCACATGTGTACTTGTCTCACTAGGTTTTCTCTCTTCTGTACCTTTGCGTAGGAATTGCCACAAAATACTGGATGGTCAATACATCAGCTAAAATCAAACATGTTGTAGTCCCTTGACCTTAGTGTAATATTAATTTTAAAATAAAAAAATCAAACACTTTTACAGATCTGATGGGCAGGAATTTGCTACTGGTATTTTGTTCGATACATCCTTTTAAAAAAAATTTTCTTATTCCCCCCTAATACAACTTCTTACTATGTTAAATATTTCCTCTCCATTTTGAATGTTTACATAGGAATTTGTAGAGAGCTGCTATGTCTTTCATCGCTGGTCATTTAGCTTAGCAATAAATATTTAATCTCATTCTATGCATCACACCTCCTCTGTGTGTGCATCTTCTTTTTATTTGAATTTTCCAACCAAACACAGATTGCTTTCGATGCAAATAAAAGTCAGACATTGGACAAAAATCTCCTCAAATATATTAGTATCTTAGTATTATTGTTGTAAAGGGACCTATTTAAATGCTATTATTTTTATTTCAAAAGTGCCATGCTACTTATCAGTTGGTCAGTGAGCAGATGCAAGCTCAGGATGTGCTCAGGAAATCACATACATCCTCAGCCGGCCCAGATAAGGCAGTGTTTATGTTAGCACTGCACTGCCTTCAGCATTTGAAAAACACAGCCATGGATATTTCAAGACAGTTTGAAAACAGTCTCTTCTAGAAAACATTTAGGGTAAGATGAGGCCATGCTGAAAATCGAGGGAGTTGAAATTATTCTTTAGATGATCTGGAGAACAGCTTTTTACCTCTGACCTGTTTTCTCTGCACAAGGCTGGCTAATTAAGTCAAATTAATTCTTTGGATGTGTGCAAGGGGTGAAGTGTTGTCAGTAAGAGCCTCAACACTTAGTGGATTCTTACTAGATACTTGATAGATTGGGCCTAAGGGAAAGGTGAAAAAAGGACTGAAATAGGTGAATATTAAGCCAAATTCAGAGATACCACATAAAACTATCTTAAGAGGTGGATTTCAGACTTGAGCATATAGGAAGTAACCTGGCAGAAAAAGTAATTACAAGAGACTGCCATCACTACTGCTGCTTTATATTTATCTGTGCACATGAAGTATCCTTGCAAATATTTCTTTAACAACAATGCATCACCTTAACTTCTTCCTTCTAATGCGATCACTATGAATACTACCAACTTGAGCAAATATATACTACAGCTCACTATGTGGATATTTTTCATACGAGCAGCTAGCAAAACTGTGGGTTTGTGTGAAAGAGCCCAGTAAGATGCTCTTCTATCCCACCGTTCCCACTGCACTGTACCTCTCCCATCTGCTGAAGCAGTACTCATCCCCCTCTACCTAAGCACTCTGTATTTCTGAAAAAACTCACATTTGGTTTTGTTTTGAATGGAAATGTGCTCAAAATTACTTTCACAGCTTTCTCAAATGGAGTTTAACTGAGTTTTAAGAGTTTCCCGTTGATTTTCTCATCTCTCTCACAATGGATGATTCATTTAAATCATCAGCATTAATCCATCATTACTGCTCAGCAGTATTAGTGCTCTGACTTAAAAAAACAGTATTAATTCCATTTTCACCTGGACCCATTGCAGAAACCGTGTACTAATAGTTTGAGTGTTCTTCATATTAAGACAAATAATTGTTTTCAAGGCAACCACAAGATCAGGCCTTCAGAGCCTCACCTACGAGTGAGAACGCCAATACCCGTCTTTTGCAGGTGAACACGTCATCAGTCATCCAGCTAATTGTGTTTGAATCTTCATCTCCTGTTCTATCGCAGTCTTTCACATTTAGATCACAGTCCAAGACAGGAGTGTCAGAGCTAACCAGCTGTGTAAGTTCATCCTTAAATACATCAACCATTTTTCCTCTTTCTGAGCTAGTTGGAACAAA